>JAWQUT010001070.1:54875-72742 GCA_033807755.1 Ellobium chinense | reverse complement strand
CCCTCCCCCCCGGCGCCCACACACACACACACACACACACATACGTATACAGCCCACCCCCAGCCAACCTACCCAGCCCTCCCTTCCTTCCCAATGCCCACCTCCATCCCAGGCAAAAGAAATAAAATAAAGGGTTTCATGGCAAAACGCGTTATCCACCAATATGAATGTTTAGCTTATTCTACATACTTCATGTAGCAGTAGGAGTATTTAGTATACACTGTTGGGCTAGTTGTACCTTCACTTTTATTCACTGTTCGGCTAGTTGTACCTGCACTCCTATTCACTGTTGGGCTAGTTGTACCTTCATTTCTATTAACTGTTGGGCTAGTTGTACCTTCACTTTTATTCACTGTTGGGCTAGTTGTACCTTCACTCCTTTTCACTGTTGAGCTAGTTGTACCTTCACTTCTATTAACTGTTGGGCTAGTTGTACCTTCACTTTTATTCACTGTTGGGCTAGTTGTACCTTCACTCCTTTTCACTGTTGAGCTAGTTGTACCTTCACTTCTATTCACTGTTGGGCTAGTTGTACCTTCACTCCTATTTACTGTTGGGCTAGTTGTACCTTCACTTCTATTCACTGTTGGGCTAGTTGTACCTTTACTTCTATTCACTGTTGGGCTAGTTGTACCTTCACTTCTATTCACTGTTGGGCTAGTTGTACCAATCATCTGTTAAGCAACATACTAAAAGTCTACCAAATTTACGTGTTTGGAAGATCTAGTTTATTTTTAAGTTTGAAACTGCCAAATCTGTACTCTTACTGTACACTTTGGTAATTTTGTGTTGCGTGCAGTGGTGCAAAGACGACGGTCTCATCAAGCAAATTCTAATGATGAACAGCGGCGAAAAGTCACTGTGAGCTGTGGATTGAATTTGTTACTGTGAAGCTAACACTTGAAAGAAATTATGAGGGCAGCGTTGCCGCAAGAAATCATTAGCAATAGGTGCATGAAAATCAACTGACATAGAGCAGAGCCTGGATTATAGCTAAAAATCTGCTTTAATCCTACCATGGATTTGCGCAAAAGCTCAGGAAAATATTTTGCAGTGGGACTGTGCAAATTGTCCGTATCACCAGCACACGCACAAATTATGAGGGTGCAGATTCCATGACATGAGAAACACATCAATCAACAACAGATCTGTGGCTTTTCATAGACATGACAACGATCGGTTCTACTACTCTCCTCCAAACCTGATGTCCTCAAAAAGCTTCAAGTCTTTACTTACATCAAACTCAGATTTCTGGACTAACAACCTGCCAAAACCACAGAAAAACGGAAAATGCAAATCGTCATCATGAAAACATTCCGCTACTATCAAGCTGCGACTAGAATATTCTAAATATAGTCTATATGTTAAAATATATAGAAGAAAGAATACATGTCGAATAATAATATGTTAAAATGCTCTGCTACAGAAGAAGAGCTCCAATACTGATACTGTAAATACTCTGAAACCTCGTTATATAGCCAAGTAAGGGGCAAACAGAAAAATGGCGGTAAAACTATAACGAGAATGGCGGTACAACGAAAATACCATGTAGAACAAGGGAAATAAGTAATTTACCAACATTGGACTGGCTAACATGTCTAAAATAATGCAGTTATCTCCCTTATCTCTCCATAAACCTTCGTTGTCATTTTGAAGTTTACATTGCTTTCATTTGTACTTTTTTTTTTTCACAGTCAGCGCGGTATAGCGAGGTTTCACTGTAGTTCTGATTCAATTTTTTTTTTTTAACCTCCTGAGCATCATTAAACCCCAATGGTCATCCTTCTCTACAGGTATGAAGATACCAATGTATTAGCACCAATCTAAGTTATTCTAGGCCTTTGAAATTAAAATCCAACCCCTTTTCCCCTTCCTCAGGGCCAGTTGTTTTTTTTTTTAAATTTATTTTATGTTAAGGTGACTATTTAAAATTGCATATTTTTTAGTCAGGTGCTATTGGCATCTTCATACCTGAATAGTAGCAGTGATTGTATTCAACTGGCACTGCTACATTTCTATACCAATTCTACATCTAACTGCAAAATTTCAGATCTCTACTTAAAGCCAGTCATGAACTACGATCATATTTGTAATACAACCCCATTCAATAAATTTATAAGAAAACGAAGGCTTCATGGTGGATCAGAAACATTTCTTTAAAACTAAGACAGAATTAAATCTACAGAATAAAAAACTAACTTCTTAAAAGCCAGACGGAGGCAACACTATTAGCGGTGATCTGCGGCACGAATAGCCGTTATTTGCAGAAGTTTCCGGTTGTTACTTCGTCCTTTTTGGAAGTATCCTCGAAGTGCCGATAACCGCCGTCTTATTATTTACCGCGATTTCCCAATTAGATTTGCATACAGAATCTTACCAGACTTTCAGATTTTAAGCAAAGACCATTTTGACGTCAGTTCAGCTTTGTTTTGAGGAGCAGAAGTCTACCATCGCCTTGAAATAGTTATGAATTGTTGTCTCTGTCGATATTTCACTACTATCGGCTTCGTGCCGATTACCGCCGCTCTACATCTGGATTAATATATTATTATACAGTATATGCATGACAATGTTGCCACCGGTAAAGATTTTTCCTGTAAGACAGGGTAAAATGGCTTCACGGAAAGCCATTTTTCTTAGGAAGAAACCGCTCGTAAATCATTGGAAAATAAACAAAAAATTTCGGATCAATGCATAAAATGCTTGACTTCATTATGTTTATTTGTAAACTGATAGATTTTTTAAAAAAATTCATACCGTGAGTAGGGAATTGGGGGAAAAAAATCTCGCTATTGGGGAAAAGCACATTGCCAGGGTGGCACTACAAACATGCCGCCCGCTGTTTTAGCAACGTTAGACCTTAATTTTCCCCCCTCAAAGAAAGTCATTTCCTTTAGAAACATTACAAGACAGATGTCATATAACTTTACTGAAAATTAGATTAAGTTCTCTATTTTTCAATTTACACAATATGTCTATAAATTATTGCATTTTTGATTTCACAAAACAATAAAATGTCATGGTTGTTGCATCGCCACTTTCAGTGGGCAAAAATGCACAATGTGGTCTTGATAAATTGCTCATACAAACCTCAAAATCATTTCTTTTTCCACCATTCTAAATTATTTTGTTAGAGAAATAAATGAAACGACGTCTGCTTTCATAATCCAAGAGAAATCACTATAAATTTCGAGGGAAACTAGTTGCAAACGGATGATGGCGATTACTGGCACGAGCCGGTTACTGCTACAAGAGGAATACTGTATGCAAACAGTCAAGCTTTTAATCGATTTAAAAAAAAATAATTCACAAACTCTCTCCACAGTCCACATAGCGAAAATATAATAATAAATAATAAAACTGGGGTAAAGTTCGGTCCCCGATTCACCCAGGTAGTAGAAATTTCGACAGCCCTGTTTTCTCGCAATCTCAATCAAGCAGCCACCTAGAACTTGAGCCCTTCAGCCATTACTCGCATTCAAAACTCGAGATTTGTTTCATTTCTTCAAACAGGCGTTGTTTTTTTTTTTAAACATGGAGCAGGGTTTTACTCAGGGCTTCCACTTTTAAGGAAATTTCTCTTTTTAAGGAAATTTCGTCGTGAAAAGGAAATTTAAAAGGAAAAAGATTTTTTTCCCCCGAAAAAAAGGAATATTCGCCACAAGTAAATTTTCTCAAATAATTTAAAGTATATAATAATTATAAAGAATTTTGTTTCTCTCTCGTTTCACAGGCCCCACTGTTAAAACTGCAAATTAGATATTGTTACCAGTTATACTCAATTTGTGGGAAGAAAAAAAAATCTTGACACGCTTTGTATGAGGATTCCAGTCACTGCTACCAACTGGCACGAGAGAGTGGGGATGCCGAATTGAAGTTTTAGTGCCAGATTTAGAGGATTTTTTTTTTTTAATGTGACGTTTTTGAATGATCTCTAGCATTAACTAAAATTAAGTTTGGTACTTTTGGCATGAATGATAACAATGATTCAGTTTCAGGCATATTGTTAATACTATTTACCCCAAAATAGGTTAATATTTAAGGGACCCGGCACCACAAGTTATAATCACCCAGCAATTAGTATCCTGGTGGTACTTGTTTCCACCACCCTAATTTGTGTCCTCAGTGCACCTATTTTTATGCAAACTTTACACAGAGCTTCATTTAACCCTGACAGGAAAACCAATTTCTTTCCCTGTCGATTAGGAAGAGAAGGTGTGATAAATGTAAATTGGCGATAAGGAATAGAAAGGGAATTTTGAAAAGCCAAGAAGGATGAAGGATTTTTCACGAAAATATGGATAAAAATAAGGAAATTTCGTTCACCGGAAGTGGAAGCCCTGGTTTCACTTAGATCTGTGGCTGACAGCAAGGCCATAACTATCTTGTCTGCTATCAACGCCCTCAAAACCATCCATTTCTTTCTTATTACAGCTAGTTAAGTTCTAAGCTTTTGCCACATTCAGTGATTTTTCACTATATCAGGTGAGTTTTTTTTTCTGTGTGAAGGAACTGCGAAAAGAGAGAAAATCGAATGACAATTTCGAGCCAATAAAAAAAAAAAGAAAATAATATTTATTAAAGTTCATTTCTATTTTCTGTGCATTTTAAACCACATTTTGGGGTTGTTGTTTTTTTTCTGGGTATGGTATGATTTATAAAAAAAAAAAGTTAAAATCAGTTAGGCCTAAATAATAGCTTAAGTTCAGCTAAACCACTAAACCATTACCTAAAACAGACTGGAAGATTTTACATATTTTCAAAGCTTAGATCCAGAAAACCATTTAAACAAAAAATTGAAGTTCCATTCATCTAGACTAAAAATAGATCTAGCTCTTGTGGTCATTGTGTGATGCTACTAGTTTTCCTTTTTTTGTCCTTCTTTTTTGTTCTTTATTCATTTAATACTTCATAGTAATTTATCTATTCCTCAAATTATTAACAAAAAATCACAAGTGTATCAAATCATTAGTGTAAAGTTTCAATATTATAATACAGTCTGAGAATATAATACAGTTTGAGAAGGTGTATATAAATTTGGCCCCGGCTGCAAGTGAAATGGCACGAGTTCATAGGTGTGGAAGCTTCCACAAAATAATAAAAATACATTTAATTAGATGGTTACAGTATCGTCTGGGGATCAGATCGACAGAAAAGTAGGCTCTTCTACATATGCATTATAGCTGAGAGCAGATCTGGTGCTTTTACTGGTAGTGTGGAATAGATGTATTGAAATAGTCATAATAATATAACATTCCCTAGTGAAAAATCACAAGGACTGGCAGTCGCTGTGAAGGGAAGTAACAACCGTCTGGATTTTTACTTGCCACATTGTACATAGAAAATAAATAATTTCATTTTGTACTCCTTCATTCAATGCTCTCTTCTCGAATGACATCACATCATGAATCAGTAGGCCTGGCTATTTTCAGCTCTTCATATGTATCTCACAAAATTTAAAGAAACAATACTCACCGACAATCAGTAGTTAGTCCTGAATGAACATAGCAGTTTATGACTGCAGAAAACATTTGAACATTTCAATCGACCCATAGGCCTAAATATCTGGCAATGTTGATGTTATGCCTTTCTTACTGCTACAACTGTCGAAGCACCCAAAGTGTGATGTCATCTATTCCGGGCGAGAGCAAATTTGTCAACGGATAAGTAGATTTCTGTAAGTTAACACTAACTACTGTTTTCACACTGGTTAAGCACGGTATGGATAAAATAATCATATTGCCAGTGTATGCTGTGATATACTGATGTGAGGTATGCTGGGGAAAATCCTGTTGGAAATGGACGTCTATTCTAGTCTAGTTTGGACTAGGATCAGTCTAGTCTTAGACTACTTGTCTACTACTTAACTACTAGTCTAGTACTAGACTAGGTGTAGTGACTATCTCCTGGGACAGGACCGCTCTTGCATTAATACAGTTCATTTAGTCATTGGTTTAGCTACAAGATCGGTCCTATTCCGTGATTGTACCGGTGTAGTTTGTGTAGCAAGATAAACAAGTGCAAGGACTGCACAGGTGGTAGACAGTGACTATGTGGTATGTATGTTTGACAGTGACAGGGATTCTGGAATGATTGAGTGAGTAAAGAAAGACCACCCAATTGATATCCACATATTTTATCAGAATATGGAAAAGAGTTTTATGATAATTTTCAGGCAATTTCTAACGACAGCACTGATGATACAGTTCATTTAGTCGTAGACAAGTCATGGAATCGGTGCTGTCATTAGAGAAGGCCCATTTTCATTTGCATAGCTTTCACTAGGTTAGAAGTGTTACTGTTAAGTGTTAGTGATACGATGTTGACACATGCTGCTGCACATCTTTAGAAGCCTTTGCATGCAATTAAAACATTAACTTGAACGACAATAAATGAACATATGTTCCAACGAAAGGTGAACCAGTTTTCAAATCATAATTCATAGGAAAGACCGAATATAACATGAAATTATGTCAAACCAATTGAAAACCGCACTTATCCCGAAGGCGGCCGCCATGTTTGTTTTGACACATGCAGCTGCGCGGTAGGGGGCTTCCCCTTTAGCCCTATTTTTCTATGAGATCTGGTTGTGTCATTTGTTGTTTCAGTGTGGTTTTAGGTGTAGCCCAGTTGGGAATGGTTTTAAAAAACGAAAAAAAACCCAACAAAACTTAAACTTGGAAAACTAAATATTAGACAAAACCCAGTATATAAAAAAAAACAAAAAAACTAAAGAGACCCAAAAAATTAAGGGAAAACAAAACACATGCAAACAAATGAGAAAATTAAAGAGGAAAAAAATAGGATGGAGAGGCAACACAAAGAAAAAGGAGAGAATAAAAGATAAATGAAGACATAATATATTACACAAAACAAAGTAAACAAAAGTAAATCAAAGGAAATGGAAAAATTTTTAAAAATATTCCTCAAGTGCCTGCTGTGAGCAGGCTGGGCAACAGAAACTTTCCTCTGGGTTCAGGCTTGCGATGTTGGTACGAAAGCGAAGGTGTACCCAGCCTTATCATTATCAATGTTCCATGGCATCGCCGTTACGTCCGTTAGGCTACAACTCCATTCACAAATCACCACGTGAAGGATATCTAGGTCAATGAGGACAGACATCGCCTGCATCGCTGTGCTTGTGTAGAGAACACAATAAACCGAACAGCTTACTAAACTTTTCGCTGTGTTTTGCCAAAGTTTATCATTTTTCTTAATTTACGAATTTTCAAGCGTTATGGACTAATACGTAAACTGGTTCGAGACACAGGGGAAAATGGGTCAAACAACCGTTAACGTCATCACTGGGGTTTCCCTTATGTTTTTTTTTTTTTGGCTCGGACAAAAAAAAATGGAGCGTGGAAGACCTCTAGACTAACTAGGAGTTTTACCTTGATTCATGTGACAAAGCACCAAAAAATGTGTCATGCATGAAGAATGTTCTTACCTTTTTATTCTGAATCCAAGAATTCACAAAAAATGAATCACTGACAACGTCTACTACACCAGCAAAGTACGAACCGTCGGCGACAGAAACATCACGGAAGTGCTAAACACTGAAGTAAACACAGTGCGCAGCACGATGCGCCGCGCAGCACGATGTGTCATGATTGTACTGTTATTAGTTTAGTGTTATTACATATTGAGTGTTGGCCGATTGTTCTTTTGAAGGGATGGACAGCTCTTGCATTAATAAAACACTTCCTATATATTTAGACCTAGATTATCCAGTAAATCAGTCCTGAAATAAAAAAGATTGCTAGTTAGTAGATCTACGTAGATTCAAGAATCCATCATGCACGCTGTATTGTAATGAGTATTCAGTATAGCCTTTATACTGTACATACAGACTTGGAAGTAGGAGATTATAGTTTATAGGGGTGAAGGTCCTTTGGGACATTTCTATAGGCCTGTTCCAGCAGAGCAGATAGTTTCATATGATGTTGTCCCAACGTGCAGAAAAGGAAAAAAATTTAAGACAGAATAAGATGATCTGATCATTATGAATGATGAGTAGATCTAACAATCTAAGTGTTTGATAATGAAATATTTAGATAGATTAGCCTACATTCTTGAAATTTCACTTTGAAATTGCATCATGACAGGCATTATGTCCCTGCAAATCCTGATTTATGCTAATTTGTATGCTTTCATTGTGAACCTTTGTCGCAGTTTTAACAGCATTCCTCGGGAAGTTCCATTCTTTCACAGTTCCAACTGTACTCATGGAATTGTCATAGCTTTTTCTTTTCAGGATAGTGTTTTTGCAAAAATTGTTTCAAATTATGAGGCACGGAGGTGCATTGCTTTGCACTGAAACAGGAACATTCATGTACTTACACGTACACATGTTCACATGTGTAAAGTGACTTCCTATGGAAACTGCCTGTCTATAGTGACTACAAGACAAGGTGATTACTTGTCTTTGGTAACCACTGTCTGTTGTAACCACCAATCTGTGGCCACTATCAGCCAAGTTGACCACCTACCTATGATGACTACTATGTAAGGTGACGATGTGTCTGTGGTGACCAATAGCCAAGGTGACCACCTCTGTATGGTGACTATCAGCTAAGGTGACCAGTTACAGAGGCAGGATTGGGCGGGAACTCTATTCATAAGAACTAAGTTCCGGTTTTATGATGGAGCGAATGGAGTTACCTTGTTTCAATGTGAACGCGATTGTGAACGGAATTCTTGATTCTTTGTGAATGGATTGGAACTTTGTTCCTTTTCAGGTCTGTTCAAATTCCGTTCCTTATATCATTTTGTCAGCAGTTACTGTACTCGCACTGCAATCACCAGCTACATTCAACCTGTAAATTTGAATGGTCATTCTTCAAATCAGCAAGATCGGGTAATCTCTCTTGCCCTTTTTGTGGCGTCAGGTAAATAAAGCCATTAATATGAAGCTGCTGTTGCTGTCTCCATTACACAAGGACTGGCTTATTATTGCTTTTAATCGCAAGTGAAGCATGCCCCTTTATTGATAAAGACGTAATGACACCTAGTATCCAGGATTGCATTCAAGGCTTGACCACCTCAAGTCCGTCTCTTACGAAATAATGCCTATGCCCATCGAGAGGTCTGTATTGTGAGTGATGACTGACAACTGAACATCAACTTGAAAGTTATCATAATTAGACTGTCAGTAATGAGATGAAGGTTCACCGCATAACATAGAGGGGCAAGTGAAAAAGGCAGAGGATTTGGAGAACTAAGGATTGGATATGATACACACGAAAAAGAACAGAGGGCGGCAGTAGGTTAAGTAGATAGTGCACTGGTTTTTATACACATGATGTCATTGCCTTGTATTGACTTTTCTTTGATGGTTTCCACAAAGCTGTTCTTTACCAGTAAAAGCACTGCTGCAATTGTAATTGCAATGATTTTCAGCCATAATTAAAGCGTACTATAGCTTTGCATACAGCTTGTCAAGGATCCTCTGCAATATACCTGTCTAACACCAAGCAGAACCACGCAACAGAATACAGCAAGCATTAAGAGTAATAAATGCCAGGATTCCCTCTAATAGGGACTCTTGTCCAGAATTGTGACTACCGCCTTGCTTGTGATCTCAAACACATTATGATCTCTAATTTTTTAGCTGGTTTCATGTAATCAAAATCGTAAGGTTGTATTGTTGTATGTGCATATAAATTTCTCCAGTTTCTCTCTATTTGTAGTGAACTCTGGGTGGAGGAGGGGCTCCAGATTTTTTACTTTAATGATGCACACAGGACTTACAAACAGCTATTGTTAACAGGTGGCAGTTAACATTAACTTTTGCTCCTGCGCGAGGGAATTTGGATGTTTTTGTCTCTTTAAGAAGGATTGAAAGGTATCATGTTCTTCATCACTAAGTAACAGTTATATATGCGGCAAAATCTTACGCCTCTGAAACTGAAATTCTCTATGGAAAACACCCACACATAAAGTTACATTCATTAAACACAGAAATCCTCATTTCCCGCCATGAAATCAGCCGTCTCGAAAACACATGCTATTTCTTGCAGGAAAAGTGAAAGGAATAGAATGGGGATCAGAACTAAGTTGCTCAAATGTGAATGGGATAAATGGAATTGAATTTGCTCATCTTGCAGTTCCCCATTTTGGCACTGAACAGGGAACGGAACACAGTTCCTCATTTTTGGTGAATGTGCCCAACCCTGTACAGAGGCAATAATGATTAAGTTTCCATATATTTAACCTGCATCAGGTGACCACCTGTATGATAAGACTATCCATCTGATCCAACAGCCACCAGTCTTTCTCATATCCCAAATAGTACAAGAAGTTTAGAAAGGCAATCACTAATTTCATAATCTGAAGCATAAAAGTACTGTGCAGCATGATTTAGCAGACAATGTCGCAGCATAATAATCATAACTACTGACCAGGCATGTGCAGTCATATTGTAAGAGTATAAATGAGATTCCCTGTCTCGATGAGGACTCCATGAAATGTAAGTAGGTTTTTCCCAATTAAAGTCTTAATAACAATTAACAGTTTTGTATATATCTTTATATTATGATACCAAATAATAATAGAGATAAGAAAACAATCATTTTTTATAGAGATGTATTTTGTACATCAGTAGGGCTTGGCAGCAGTGGCGTGTTCCACAAGCTCAACGTGCGTGATCTAGTTGTGGCTGTTACTATCTACTGTGGACTATCACCTTTCAAGTCAATCAGCATTGACCAGTTTGACATGCACATTTGCCAGGCTATCACCAACACACAAACCAGTTGGTTTGATATTAGCATTTGGTGGAATAAAGGCTCCGCGGGAATTGTTTTGATGCTCACATCACAAGGATTATATCTAGAAACTCTCCAGGAGGCTTAGAATTTTGTAGACAATGCCCCTTTCACTGTGGAACTACTTCTTTTATTGACCTAGTAACGGGAGCTGTTCTGTTTAGATCAGATCCCTCCCCCAGCCACGTTGCCTCCTCCCCATCCCGACACCCATCCCAGTCCCACCACTACCACCAGGGCTGCCAGGCTTGTAGTTTGGGTGTAATCACAACAGTTCAGTTTTATAATTCACTCACAAACCTTGATTATTTTGATCTTATTTAACTGGCCTTGTATTCAGATTTAGTCCATGGATGTCTGTGTTTCACATGTGGGCCAGTATTGCACTGCAGGAAGTTCCATGATCTGTTGTTCTCCTTTACTCCTGTAGTGTCTTTCATCACTGATCAGACTACAAATGTTTGAGAGGCCTGGCCTTTTACAGAACTAACATGGCAGAGAAGCTGTGGCTATGTGGACACCTGCTCATTTTTGTTTCCTAATTTGTCCCTTTAAGGTCATTAGCAGGTCAATTTGTAGGACTTACTCTCCTTCAAATTTGTAGGACTTACTCTCCTTCAAATTTTGACAGACAAGTTGAAACAGAGGTGTATTAAGTCAGTCAGCATCGAGCAGTCTTTTCTTTTGTAGGAGGGTCATTTTTTGACTTCTTTAGGATGTATGAGCCACAGATTTGGTTTCCTCTTGGACTAGACATAGAAGATTCCTCATCTCACCATAGAACAAGTTTGCATTGAGTTGTGAAGGTCTTCCATAATATATCTCACATTGCTCAGCCAAAGAAGTAATCTCTCCTGATGATTTCCTTCATGAGAGCTTTGTATCTGTGTACTTTTCAGATCTTTTATGTTTATTCTTGCCATTTGAGCTCCAATACTTTTGGGCAGACATCATTCAGTTCCGACCTAGTGAGGAAAAAAAAAATCACTAGTCTAATGTGAGCTGCTCCTATCACAATCACTTGAAGGTCACCTTACACAAACAGATTCTGCTGTGTCTATTGCAAGTTTGCGAATGTCTAAATCTATTTCTTTGTCACACAAATAAATAAATCCGAATCACACATTCTTACTTGTTTAAGGTATATCGTCGTTACAAGGGATTTCACTGTGATATGTGTGCCACATACAGCAGAACATTCCTCTTGACTTCTGCACCGATCTTGAGTAGTGTTTCGTCACAAGTTTACTTTATACTTGCTGTGCTGTGATATTGTAGATGTGCATTGGTGTAATCCTGAGACTCACTGGAGGTGTGCTTGGCTTAATGCTAGGTGCAGGGCAAGGCAAGGCAAGGCAAGGCAAGGGAGAGTACTACAAATCTAGTGATCCTTTCTCTTCCTTAGCCTCATTCCTAATCCCTATCCTGCCCTTCATCTTAACTCAACTACAGCATAAGAGACTTCAGGATTGTATCAAATGTCTATGACTCTGGTAAACTGTGGTAATGAGTTATGTTCCATGATGTTCATACTAGTTATAAGTTATAGTCAAAAGTTAAGATTCTCAAACCTCAGCCTGCCAAAAATAAATCCAAATCTCAGATTTCAAATACAGGTCACATTACAGCCAGTGAAATCTTAGGAACAGTGACCATCAAGGGAGTATTAGCTCATACTACATGTAGATATTCAGACCTCCAACACTGAAATCATCAATTCATTTGAATCATGCCTCAATAATTCACCAAACATGCCCACTTCTGATTCATATTCATGGATTTTCACTAGGCTTGAGATGGGGAAAGTGTTAGTAATTTTGGCCATTCTCAGTTTTGATGCATGGAAAATGAAATAATGGCATCAGCGTGGGCTGTCAACCTCCATTCTACATGTGGATTTGTAGAGAGGAGATCGAGTTGACAATGCAGGAACAACAATGACAGTAATATCAGCAGGAGAAACAACAACAGTGACCACATCACTGACAACCACACCAACAACAACCATACAAACAGCAACCACAACCAACTAAGTTATATGGAGTGTCGACCAGTAAGAGACAAAACATGCTAAGCAGTCAGTCTCTTTTCCACTGTGTATTTTGCACTGTGAATGGCATGGAGAAAATTGCAGGCTGACTAAGTGAAAGAACATATGGCCGAGGTCCCAAACTAGAAAAGATTACATACATGGGAACTCACTTGAGACTATTACAAAACATCGCATTTAGAAGATACAGTGTCTCCTCCACACTTGCCATGCTCCATCTATTTATCACATACAACAGCAATTTCTTATGTAGAAAACTTACCTATCATAGCCTATCATATTTCTAACCCCAAAAAGAAAAGACTAATGAATGTGATGTTATGAATATATATATAGATCTTGGCAGAGGGCGAGTCAAATTTGACCGAGAAAGGTAATGGTTAGGGGATGAGAGTATAGACCTGCATTTAAATAGCTACCAGTGAATGACTGTCATAGAATTGATCAGCTCCAAAATGGTCGTCGGGCAGTTGGAGAGAAAAGTGTAGACACTTGACTTGGAGCTCCTGTACTGTTGAAATTGGGGTTTTATGGTTTTATCTCAGGGATGCCAATTTTCCGGATAAATCCGGATTTCCGGATTTTTCGACGTTTTTAGCGGCGGGAAAGAAATTCCGGATATTTCGGCGTTTTGAGCGACGGAGAAAAAAAATCCAGCGTTATCCGGATAACATTCATGAAAATGAAATACGCGAAGGACGAATCGCACGAAAACCGGAAGTTAGATATTTTACAAACTTCCGGAAATGCGCGCGCACATGCCTCTAACGAGGTCAGAGGGATACCGGTGCTATATTTAGCACTAGAGCTCGCGGAAAGTGTAAACAGTGCGCTCGGTCATCAATCAAGAAAGGACAATGATGTAAAATGAAAAGTCCTACTCAGAATCCATTGTTTTCTATAAATTATATTTATTATTATAAATCTGATTACATCCGTAAGCTGAAATTGAAAGAAGATGGATACGTGTGGTGCACACTGTGCAGTAATAAACTACGGCACACCGGGAAAGAAGACACTAAGCTCTACGCTTCAAGGAATGGTCACATTGTAACACTAACAGTTAGGATTCCGGCAAGTTTCAAGGACATTAAACAGAAAGATAATGCAGCCAAGCTATCAGCAGCTTTTTTGTGAACTAGGCGTAAACCATGAATCCAGCTAAGTCTCAACTCTGCAAGTCAAAGCACTACTCATTGGTGCATATTTTATCAGGACCAAATAGGAGATGACAAATGTAAGTTATGGGTAAAGAGATGGTTAAAGGAAAATAACGTGCACCTTGTTTGCTTAAATTTCACGGTGATGTATTCAGAAGTGAAATTATGAAAGGAAAAATTAGATTTTTATCCTAAGTGACAGTTTGCAGATCCCACTCACCCCTGATATGGCTATTCCTTGCTGTGTGTATATTAATTTCTATACTTTATCTGTGCAGAAGAAATTTAGGCCTTAAGTTATGTGGACGCAATTCTAAAATTGACTTTTCTTTAACCTTTATTTGGTTTTAATGTTTACTTTAATACACCATTATAATTGTGGAAAATGATTCAGAATTAAAAGCACAACGGTTGGGTTGGTTTCCTTCGAAAATGTCGATACGCCGCGCGCTCGAGCAATTTTCAGGATTTTTTTTGGTCAGTCATTGGCATCCCTGTTATCTTTGTCCTGGAGGGGAATCGAGGCTGAGGATGGCTGGGAGGATGGTAGAGTAGCGGGAATGGTGGAGACTATTTTTAATTGAGAGATCCTGCACTGAATGAATGTAGCTCAGGTATTTTAGAAACTGGCTTGTCACTCTATAATAATAATAATATGATAATACTTTATTTGGAAAACTACCCCTTTACACCGGGGGTTTCACTGGTCGGGGTAACCAGCGAAACGTCCAATAAAGAATACAGTATAACTCTTTAAAGTGTCTATTTACATATAGAGATGTACAATCCATACATTTACATTCACTTCAATAAAAAGCATTCCCATTTATAAGGTCTCCACCTCGCACAGCCGTTTAAAATCTTATTCTACAACAGTTATGTATGAATTTTTTTGTTAGGCTGTCGAGTTGACTCATAAAGTTATTAATACAAGGCTTTGAGTCTAATACGAGGATGGTTTTAGTAAAACTGGACAACTGTAAAAATTCGTTAAATACACTCTCACATCCATATACAGTGAACCTCGAATATAACGAGCACGGATAAAACGAGATCTCGCATGTACCGAGCAAAATGAAAATCCCCGTTTTTTTTCCTTCTTTGTAATAGTAAACTTGCCTTTCATATAACGAGCACAAAATCCGCTAAACTCGGCCCTAACGAGGTAACCGACCAGCAATTAAACCCTCGCAACCCTTTCGTCCGCAATAAAACTTTCAACGGCGAGGAACGCGAACGTTTAGGCTACGTAACAATTGCCAACAATAGGCAAGTCTTGCTGTCTCGCTTATATGTAATTTACCGGTAGGCCTAATCCTAGTTGCGCAGTAAGCTAAGAAGCGGGGTAGGGACTAGGGAAGGGTGCGGTGGAGAGTGGAGATGTGACCATGCGACGGGAGGAAGATGGGATTGATATGCTCGGCTAATGATTGGCCAAGCCTGTTGTTTAGACCAATCACTGCGCTAGGCAATTTTGATTTCAATCATAACAATCGCAGAAACGGTGATTACGATCGGTCGGTCATTCGTTTCTCGACTCTCAACATTTGCATTGCTTTGTTTACACCTGTCAGTGATGGAATCGAGGAAGAGAAAATGTCTGTCCTTAGAAACAAAACTAAAAATAATCGAAGAAGTCGAGAGAAAGCAGAAGAGCAAGGCAGAAATTCGTCGCGAAAACGGCATCGCAACAAGCACACTTTCAACAATTTTAAAGGACAGCGACAAAATCAGAGCCGCAGTTGAGCAGGGCAGCCTGAATCACAAGAGACAGCGACCATCGGCGCATGATGATGTAGATAAGGCGCTGCTTATCTGGTTCAAGCAAGCCAGAAGTAAAGATGTTCCGATATCGGGACCAGTTTTACTCCTGGGTAGACGAGGCGCTTCCGCTCTACCCGCAGCGAGCAGTCTAGCCATGTTAGATCTAGTATATGGGTCTCCCTGACACTACTGACAGGTTTTATATGATTTTCAGTGGATCATGCGTGTAACGAGCCATCGGCTCTAACGAGCACCGACGGTCGGTCCCGACGACCTCGTTATATCCGAGTTTCACTGTAATATACATAAAATCTGTAATTCCTGATAAAAAATTCTTCTTATGTCCTCATACTTCTTACATTCAAAAAAGCATATGTACAATATCTTCTTTCATACCCCAATCACAACTCTCGCATTCATCGTTTTCTCTCATATTCAGTCTTTTAAGATAGCATTTAGACCTAAAATCCCTGTGCGTGCATTAAATTTAATTTGACATAAAACAAAGCCATATATGGGTCTCGTAAGTATGATTTCATTTTAAAATTCTTGCACTTAGTAAAATAGTCATAGATATTACAGCTGTCTCTCGTAAAATCTCTCTTCCTGTCCTTAATCACATTTTAAAAGGGTTTATAAACATCTTTCCCTCCTTCCACGGCATATAACCAGTCCAGCCCCGCCTCATATAATGTATTTTTGACATTATTACAAAATTTCCAACAACAGACGTGGGTGGGGATGCCGTAAAGATTATTGAGCAATACCTTTGTTAGCCTGAATTACTCATATTTAGTACTCTGTCAAAGTACTTGATTCTAACTTTAGATATTGTTTCCGCGATATCCTCCCACCCAAGTTGTTCAAGAATAGCTTTTCTAGAAACATTTAATTTACATAATATCATCACTGGTCCAATAGTAGTTTTAAAACTTAAAGCTGCAAAGATACAAGTTCACTCGGTTTTGGTTTTGCCATAAAAACATTTCTTCCTGCCATAAAAACATTTCCTTCCTGCCATAAAAACATTTCCTTCCTATTCTCTCGGAAGTGTGAGAACTTTAGGCCATGTTTGGAGCATGGTAGCCATATGAAATTATTATGGCTAGGACCTGGAAGGAGGGAAGCAGGGAGAAAAGTTTCTGTCCTCCTCTGTTTTTGTTTTTTGTTTTTTATTGTGGAGTAGATAAGATGTAAGAGTATCCTCTAACTCACATCTTGACCAAAGGACAGAAAAGGAAACGAGATAGATCTCCAGAACATCACCTCAGTAGTTTTTATCATCACAATATCATCTCAACTTTGATCAGCACATGCCATTTTCTTCTTTTGAAAACTAATACTAGACACAAGCTGTAATATTTTGTCCATGCCTTAGTGACATATATTTCTCCTCCTCTATATTTAGTACAATCCATTGATCTTTTTCAAGGAGTTAGAATAAATGCCAGTTTGTTTACGTGCAATTTTGTTGATGTGTTGTAAAGGAAAAATCCATTGACTTGACTAGACTAGATGCTGTGGAGATGGAAAACTCCCAACCAGGTCATTTTGTGCTCTGCTTTACATTTTAATATCTTTGCATTTGCATGAGATGTGTACAGCAGTGAAAACAGTGAGGAGAAAATCGTTGATCTTTTAATAGCTTTATTGGCTAAATGGCATGGGGCTAAAATCCTAAGTTTTTACCGTGAGTTAGGGAGAAGGGGGAGGGAAGGGGCTGGGAGGTGGGTTGCTGACTGCAAGAGAACGGCGTGAAGAAAGTAGGTCATTGCCCATATGCTTACGGCTTACGGCGTATTGTAGAAAGGTGAAGGGAGTAGATGGTGAGGAATGAAAGGGGTTAGGAGAAAAGAGAGGTGACTGGGTTTTCCATCCTTTTCATTGTAAGTTACTGTTGTTTTCAAGAGTAAAAATAGAAATAAGAACAGGCCCAGGTCAGAACAGAATAGCACTATGCACTTCCCCATTTCTTGCTAATGCTAGTGGTTTTTACTATTGACAATACTTACTAGACAATACTCACTACTGAGAATACAGTACTTACTGGTAACAGTACCTAGTAATGTTAGTGCTTACTACTTCTAGTCATAATACTTACTGGTAACAGTACCTAGTAATGTTAGT
>JAWQUT010001070.1:0-20785 GCA_033807755.1 Ellobium chinense | reverse complement strand
CAGTTTCCAAGATACCTAGCCCTGCACAGTTTCCAAGATACCTAGCCCTGCACAGTTTCCAAGATATTTAGCCCTGCACAGTTTCCAAGATACCTAGCCCTGCTCAGTTTCCAAGATACCTAGCCCTGCACAGTTTCCAAGATACCTAGCCCTGCACAGTGGAGACATATTAGACTGCGGTGAACATCCAGAGAATGTATTTAATCCAGAATATAAATCACACCCATAGCTTACGCACTCCTGGAGGAATAATGAATGTCTTGATAATATAGACATCAAATAAAAAAACACCGATAAACAAATGAAGACCAGACCTTCAGCTTGATCCTGACAATTTACCTGAGCTGAGATGCAGGTGCTCCATATCATTTTCTGATAAGTGCTGACATTTGAAGACTGGATGAGAAGAAATGGTCTTTTGATCAAATGTGTGTGACTGATTTATTGTTTACCTTTCAAAGTCTAGCTTTCAGATGTGCTCTTTACTTCTTAGTGAATGGTAATTTATTTGGGGTACTGGTGATGACAGGTGGCAAATTGATGGTTATCTCCACTAGACCCAGAAATGAAAGTCAATGAGTTATCCTAGCAATTCAACCATCATGTGGAAAACTATAAAAATTTCTGGTCTCCATATGGTAGTCAGCTGTAGCATAGTGTAACATGAGAGTGTCTAACATGTGCCTGACCAGGCCAGAGATCTTTACTTTACACTGTCAGCTATCAACCCTCTGCAGTAGAACTCATGTAAGTGAGACACACGTGAGTGGGACACACATGACTGGGACACACATGAGTGGGACATCCTGTCTAAGCGAGACAACTTCTGTGAAATGGAATTTTTTACTGTTTAAATGTATATATGTAAGAAGGACAACATTCCACATAAGCGACTAAATTTGGAAGCAAAAAATCGCAATAATCATATGATTTTTATGGGGAATTGCGTAAATTCTTATCCTTGCGCTCAGTCACATCTCCTGTTTTGTTTTTTTTTTGCTAGCATGCAAAGTATTACTAACACACATGTCAGAATGATCACATTTCATCATCCGTGAAGTGATCAATGCCACTAAACAAGTCTCAGTCGATATGAATTGCTGTCAACAGAGCCAGTCAGGCCCACTTATCAGTCACACTCCTTTGTCCCAGGCTTATCTGCATGAGGATTTGAGTTGTCTTGGAACCAGTCTGACCTAGCCATCCGTCATATGTCAGGCAACCACCTTTGCTCCCTTTGCCGATCTGTGTGATGACTGATGCCTTTGCACAACCAGTGATCACAGTGAGGGGGTGAGGTTCACCTCCATTAAGAGGACAGTTGCTGGAATAGCGTGTTAAGACAATAATCATTATTCATTTACTATAGCCTACTGCGTATTTCAGTTAGATCTAGACTAAGTGGACATAGAAGACCTGCCCAGGTAATTCATCTCAGTAGCAGTGCATGAGAATTGATACTTGACTTGAGTTCAACACAACAAGTTACTTATGATGGGCAGTGCACAGAAGTGGGAATATTTGTCAAAAAGGGAACCATCTCACTTAAGGGGTGTTTTACTATTTTAGGCTTTCTTGGAACTGGTAATCTACTGCATTTTGGCGGCACTGGTAACTTTAGCTGACATAAGAGCATTTTGCTTGGTGGCAAGTTTGAACAGATGGATGTTTGTGTTTGGCAGCCAAATGTCAAATAAGGAAGTTTCACACGGTGAGGTTTTGTGGCTGCGCAGATTGAGTGCAGATATGTTACACCACAGTATGAACAAAAACGTGCCTTTCTTGTCATGTTTCAAATGTGTGACATCATCATCATATCAAATGTCAGCTGATCTACTTAACTCAGTCAGTCCAGGACAAACAGGAATTTTGTAGCCAGAAATCTCATGCCAAGGGCAGTAATCAAATTTTAAGGAGAAATGAGAGCCAGGGCCATCACTGTGAATGAGACACTAGATACAAGACTTCCTCTGATTGTCCAACCACTCGTTGCTAGCCATGTTCCAATTTAATAACTGCATTTCCACTGCTGTAAAGCAAAAAGTGAACGGTATCTTGAGTAGATAGTAGCAGACACCATGGGCTTGAGTCAGTGAACGGTATCTTGAGTAGATAGTAGCAGACACCATAGGCTTGAGTCAGTAGTGGACGCAGATGGGGGGTTGAATGGTATCTTGAGTGGATAGTAGCAGACACCATGGGCTTGAGTCAGTGAACGGTATCTTGAGTAGATAGTAGCAGACACCATGGGCTTGAGTCAGTAGTGGACGCAGATGGGGGATTGAATGGGTTAACTTGTTGAAAGGGTAGTAGAAATGTTCCATGCTGACATCCAAGTTGGACATGTCTGTTTGTGTAAGGATGAGACTAAGCTCACTGCCATTCAAACATGGATAAGAAGAATGATGATATTTTTTAGGAGAAGGGTCAGTATTGAGCAAGTGTTTTAAAGGTACACATGCTGAAACATTACACATGTTGATACAGGCCTTAGTTCAAATAAAAGTTATATCTTGTCAATTTTTTTTCTGATTTCAAAGGCCATAAGGGACAGAGATGTCCTAATCTTTGCCCGTACTGTAGCAGCAGGTGGCATTTGTCTGTCAGTGTGGTGACCAGCAAGTGGATAGTCTGTATTAGGACTTGGGCAGGAGGTACACAACTCCCTAGTGGCATGTAGGTACACAACTCCCTAGTGGCATGTAGGTACACAACTCCCTAGTGGCATGTAGATAGAAGAGCCACAGTTTCAATTAATAGCTGACAGAATGGAAACTAAGCTAGTACATGTATCTGATTGCAAGTGCTGGAAACATGTTATTGGTGTGGACAAATTCTCTTTTTCTCTTCAGTTTCACTGATTTGGAAACATGAATTGCTTAGTGTAAACATATTTCTTTCAAACAGCAGAGAGGCAGAGGGAATGGACTAGAACACCTCAGATTTTTTTTATACTTCCACTGAGAAAATTTGCACAACTGGGTCATGGAGTTTATGTGAAAACTGTCTGGAGCCACATGTTCACCTCTGTCGTGCCATTTACCAAAATGGTGGCACCAACTTTACTTATTCAGTGTGTATTTCAAACACATTTGGTGTGTGAATCTCTAAGTCCCAAACCTGAACAAATTTCTGTGCCAGTATGTTTTCCTATTTATTAAAATCAACTTGTTATTGAATATAAGCCGCTGATGTCGTGAAGCATATTTAAGCTTTTCATAACTCAACTGTGCAGTCCTTGTCAAGTTGTTTTGTTTTCTGGTCTGTAGCAAATGCTACAAGTTGTCATGTTGCCATATTATGTGGTAGGCTACTAAACAACACTTGGACCAGCCATGACATGATGGTGTACAGTCGAAGACTTACAGTATCTCATTCACTTTATCATAACATGATGGTGTACAGTCGAAGACTTACAGTATCTCATTCACTTTATCATAACACGATGGTGTACAGTAGAAGACTTACAGTATCTCATTCACTTTATCATGACATGATGGTGTACAGTAGAAGACTTACAGTATCTCATTCACTTTACCATGAAAATAAAATTATGCAAGTATCAGAGCAAAATTCCAGTAGAAATTAAAAGTAAATTCCAAGATAAATGATTTAAGCCTGACTGTAGAGTTGTGAGCAAGAGAACTGTCAAGTTACTGTCACAACCAATTTAAAATAGTTTGTCATTCTCATTTTTGACAAGGATTTAAAAGAATTGTGAAGGTCGGGAGATGAGATGTTTTCTATGGGCCACTGATGTCTTGATCATTTGTGGGCCACTGATGTCTTTATCATTTGTGGGCCACTGATGTCTTTATCATTTGTTGGCCACTGATGTCTTTATCATTTGTGGGCCACTGATGTCTTGATCATTTGTGGGCCGCTGATGTCTTGATCATTTGTGGGCCACTGATGTCTTGATCATTTGCTCATGAACTATTGGACTTTTTCTGTGGATGTTTGTTTTCAGACATAATGACAGAGGGTTTTTCATGCTGTATAACCCAGATTTTTTTGACATTTCATATTACGATGAATATGCATGTAGTGTAGCTCAGTTTGTTATTGTATCAGAGCTGTGTAGGGATATATGTACGGTGTGATGTGTGTAGCTTAGAGGCGCTCGTACTTAATGGCTTTGTACTGTAGTAATCATCATCTAGCAATGCAATGCCAGCAAGATGTGTGTACAGAGACTTTTCTAGAGAGAAAACTGTTGCAGTCTCTTTACTTGACACACTGCTTTGAATGCTGGGAGAAAGTTTGCAAGAGGAAAGTCACAATGTTGATCAAAAATTTTGACTGACTATATGGGTTTGATGTTTGCAGTTTATGTTTAAAACTATCCACTGAACAAATATGTGGAGGGGCCACTGAAGAGGGTTATCCCTAACTTTAACCTGTTTTTGATCAGTTTCCAGTTGTATCAGAGTTTGATGTTGAAAAAAGGTAGAATTATTTTGAGTTGCTAATCTATTGTTCAGGGTCTGCCTTAGCTGCAGTCATTTTTGTGTTCTTTTGAATGAATGAATAGGGAAAAGAGTTGATTTCCTTAGTGGGGCTGTGTATGAGTGGATCTAGCTAGTTAGTGTTGGTGCTACTCCATGCAAAGAGTTCACTTGCAAACTCTGGGTTGATTGACGTTATTTCATTAGAACATATATGACTGCTGTCATAATGAACAGAAATGGCAAGAAGTGGCCCAAAGAGGTGCAGGATTGAAGTAGAGGAAAGCTAAACTAGTCTCGGTCTTGTTAAAGACTTTCTGAGCTTTATTTTGACCAAGTATTGTTTCAAATTGTGCATTAACTCAACCCATTGACAGGCACAGCAATTAGATGACCCTAATAAAAGGCATTGGCTCATGTTTACACTTTAGCCAGTCTAGGCTCAACAACACTGTCACTGTCATATGAGAGGAACCTCTTGAGAAATGGTCAGTACCAAAAGCCATAGTCTATTTCAAAACCTTGGCCTACAAGAAATTGTATGGCAACAGCCTGTGATGTGCAAGTTTCACTTCAACAGCTCTACTAACTGTACTGTACTCTACTCTACTGTACTGTACTGGTCTGTTTTCTTTGAGATCTAGGCCTCAAAATGAAAGGCCCATAGGTTGTGAGTTTCTTAATGAACGTTTTTTCCTTTTGTTTTATGGTTCATTTTACAGAGTTATTTACTTATTGGCAAAGAAATGGCTGTGTGACTATGAGCTTTAGTAGGAACAGATTAAAAACTAGAATAATTGCTAGGAAATTTCCAAGTTTAAGAAAATCGCATGCAAGTTGAGACCATCAGGTGGTACTTGTTCAGATAGATCAATGCCAGATGTTTTGATGGAAGTTTTCGCTCATCGACATAACACTGCAATGTTAAGAATCAAATAAATTAGTTTTAATAAATCAAACATAAAAGTATGTGAAAAAAATCAAATTTCAAGTGATCAAATAAAATGAACAAATAAAAGTATTATGTGGAGCCTAATTTGTCCTCAAAATTGTTTTCCACGCTCAGCAGATTCACAAAAGTGTGTATAGAGTTGCAATCTGTATGTTACAGGCATTTAGGCTGTGGCAGCATTAGCTTCATATCAAATCTGATATCAGCGACACATCGTGCAATATCTCAGACCTGAAATGGGTTACAGAGGGTCTTAGGCAAACATAATACTCCAGATATTGTAGAAATTGTTCATGAAGTATGTCATGCTATTTATCTTATGCATAATTTTCTTACATACCCGGCCATGTCTTTTTGGATTTGCCTTTTTTGTTGTTGTTTTGTTCATGTTCCCATTTGCGCTTCCTTGAGCTATGAGGCCATTAATATTATTCCACATGATGATGTACTTTCACTGGTCAAACTATGAATGCACCATCTCACATGAGCATGTAGTAAATATGTAGATAAGTAGATGTATACACTTGCACCTTGACTCATCTAATGCGTTTATGTTCAGAGCAGTCAGTTTGTACATTAGAGCTTTATTTGTCAGCAATAATAGATAACAGGGAAATATAGGCAGATGTTTTAATCAGATGTTGATTTATGTGGTTGTGTAATCAGGACTTGTTGACATATATAAATATATGATTACATAGTCAGGACTTGCTTATACAAATATACCATATCAAATAATATCTTTGTCTTACATAGAGAAGTAGACGTTCAGTATTATCTAGGTCAGCATTTTGTGTTCTGTATGAAGGTTTTGCACATAACTTTTCTCACTCAGCATCAACTCGGTCTCAGCACACAGTCTCAGTCATTATCTGCTATAGTCTTACTCTTCCTAACATCATTTTTAGCCCTCTGTCTCTCTCTCTCTCTCTCTGTCTCTCTGTCTCTCTCTCTCTCTCTCTCTGTCTCTCTCTCTCTCTCTCTCTCTCTCTCTCTCTCTCTCTTTCTCTCTTTCTTCTTCTTCTTCTTCTTCTTCTTCTTGTCAGCGTAAAACCAGTAAGTTTGGTTCTGCTTTCATCCATGAGATTAGTGTGAAATGTACTGGTAGGTTCTAGATGGCATGAAATTAATGTATAATAATTTAGAGAGCAGTTGTGTCATGAGGAATATGTGATGTATAGTATAGGAGGAAAGCTGCATAAGGGATGAATATAGGAGGAAAGCTGCATAAGGGATGAATATAGGAGGAAAGCTGTATAAGAGATGAATATAGGAGGAAAGCTGTATAAGAGATGAATAAAGGAGGAAAGCTGTATAAGAGATGAATATAGGAGGAAAGCTGTATAAGGGATGAATATAGGAGGAAAGCTGTATAAGAGATGAATATAGGAGGAAAGGTGCATTAATGATCCTTTCTGGAGAAAGTTGTGACAAAGATAGTGTGCAGGTTTTGTAAGAGAGAGACTTTCTTGTGGGTAGATGGATGATATTTGCAATATCATGTGAATGTACACAATAGAAGAAAGAAAAATGTGAACATTCAAAAGTAATATTTGTAAGTTTGCACAGCAGAAAATGTTAAAGCAAGCATGATTCTTGGATCTATAAACTTGGAAGCCAGACAGAATGATTTATGCTGAATACATTGTTAGGGAGTATAAGCTAGTTTATGGGCAAGTGCGGCACCCTATAGGGGTAAATTTGGGTAAAATTGTGTAAACTGAGTTTAAGGCAGTTTCTTAAACAGCGACATGTCCTTTGTCGAATCCTGAAGTTATTTTCATGATACCTGTCTCAAAAAGTGTATTTTGATACAAAAGGAAATGATCACCCCTTCTCAAATGCATCTGTCGGGTAATCTTTATCCTCAATTATCTCAAAATCACAGTTTTCGTCACCCTATCCCTTCGATCTGACTTTTTTCTGGTCCAATTTATATAAAATTTTGCATAACCACTCTCCAAGCCACTGTTTTTAGAATGTCATGGGCTTTTTTCGATATCTTGTTTTTTTGTTGTTTTTTTTTAAATTTTTTAAGTTGAAAATTCTCAAAATTTTCAATGTTTTTTTATGACATATTAAAAAAAAATATTAAAAAAAACTATCCAAGAAATCAAAAAAAGCCCGTGACATTCTATTTTAAATAAAGTGATCTTTCAAATGGAAAAAAAAACCAGCATCCTACCATCTATTGTTCTCCAGATCGAAGGGTTCAAAGTTATGCAAAAGTCATCCATATTTTCCAATATGGCGGCCAAACAATTGGCGTTTCCATAGCAACGGAGGGAGGAAATTGCGAAAAAACCCCGCTTATCTTCCTTCCTGGCCCTACGTGACCCATTTTTCACCCCAAAATGACAAAGTTTCCTTTATTAATGAAAATCACCTAGTTCTGCCGCACGTCCCCTTAAACAGCTAAACAGAGATTTTGTATTTTTTAGTAAAGTTATCTTAACAGCGGGGTTCTTTTGTCTCTGTGTCGAAATATGTTAGAGTAAATGGTATCTTATGTCAAAATGCCATGATTAATGGGGAAATAATTTGAGAAATGATATCCAGATGTCACTGTGACCACCAAGACGTAATATGAATATGAAATGTTAAATTCAGCAAACAGCATTGCTTGCACATAAGTCCTTTTGGCAGAGATGGCATGAATATGAAATGTTAATTTCAACAAACAGCATTGCTTGCACATAAGTCCTTTTGGCAGCGATGGCATGAATATGAAATGTTAATTTCAACAAACAGCATTGCTTGCACATAAGTCCTTTTGGCAGAGATGGCAGTTTTGTTGTGAGAGTATGTAGGCTGGCGTTATAATTACTATTATGGTAGTGGGAATTCTACTGGTGGGCTCTGTAGGAATTCTACTGGTGGGCTCTGTAGGAATTCTGCTGGTGGGCTCTGTAGGAATTCTGCTGGTGGGCTCTGTAGGAATTCTACTGGTGGGCTCTGTAGGAATTCTACTGGTGGGCTGTGTAGGAATTCTACTGGTGGGCTCTGTAGGAGTTCTGCTGGTGGGCTCTGTAGGAGTTCTACTGGTGGGATCTGCTGTATTGCCCGAGCACAATGAAATCATTTATTTTTGCTTTCAAACAATGTAGCATACAGCTGTGTGAGTGTGGCCAGAGAGCTGTGTGAGTGTAGCCGGACAGCTGTGTGAGTGTAGCCAGAGAGCTGTGTGAGTGTAGCCGGACAGCTGTGTGAGTGTGGCCGGACAGCTTTGTGAGTGTGGCCGGACAGCTATTTGAGTGTGACCAGAGAGCTGTGTGAGTGTAGCGGGACAGCTGTGTGAGTGTGGCCAGAGAGCTGTGTGAATGTAGCCATACAGCTGTGTGAGTGTAGTCAGACAGCTGTGTGAGTGTGGCCAGAGAGCTGTGTGAGTGTAGTCGGACAGCTGTGTGAGTGTGGCCAGAGAGCTGTGTGAGTGTGGCCAGAGATCTGTGTGAGTGTAGTCAGACAGCTGTGTGAGTGTGGCCAGAGAGCTGTGTGAGTGTAGTCAGACAGCTGTGTGAGTGTGGCCAGACAGCTGTGTGAGTGTAGCCGGACAGCTGTGTGAGTGTGGCCAGAGAGCTGTGTGAGTGTAGTCAGGTAACTGAGCTTTATGTTGCTCCATATTTAATGGCTACAATTTTGGGGGGGAAAAGTCAATATTTTTTATGATGGTATTGAATGGCCACTTTCAATTTTCTAACTTGAAAGATAAACTTTTTCTGATTGAACTGATATCTAGGCAAACAAATTTCCATCACTATTTTGCTACTCCTTTGCAGGTATTTGTGATTTATGTCTTCATTTTTGCCTTGTTATTTACAATTATTGAGTCATGAATGATAGAACTGTGCAAATGTGTATTCAACTTGAGGTCAAGCTGTTGAAGGTGTCTTAGCATAGTGCTGTATGGGCTTTTTGAGAGTGATATTTGTGACTGGAGAAATGCAGAAGGCAGTATGTTACAATAGATAGCCATAAGTATTTGAACACGATTTTCATCGTAATACTCTGCTGTCCACTCTGTTGCCCTGAACTTTGCCAGTTATCCACTTGTAGCTGTTTCATCATACCAGTTTCTGCCAGTCAGCTTGTCAGTACAGTTTTACAGGCATATCAGACAGTGGTTATGACCCATCTCACAACATGCACAACATGCATTGTATTTCTCACTTACACAAGTGCAGCAAGTGAAAAATGAGTAGACAGGTGGACCTGCTGTTGATGGAATTTACGTTACTGCATTGTGGACAGGTTGGACAGATCCCAATTTACATCACTGCATTGTGGACAGGTTGGACAGGTCCCAATTTACATCATGGACAGGTTGGACAGGTCCCAATTTACATCACTGCATTGTGGACAGGTTGGACAGGTCCCTTTGTGCTCCATTCCCAATTGAAAAGCCAGCCAAAAGTGCTGATCATCTCTGTTATCGTCTTGAGCCTCTTAGAAGAAATTGTGAAATACCAGACCACAAGTGATCAAAGCAGAGTAACTTGTACAAATGAGAAGTGCACTTTGTACACATGTACATGGGCACTCACCAGTCACCAGGACCTGTAGATAAAAGTTCACTGGCTTTGTTCACTACCTAACACTAACAGTGTAAACCAAGAATCATCTGACACTGGTTTGTGCTGGTTGCTTTGGTGGATAGTGGTACTGGTCGACTATTCAAATGTATTTGTTTCTTCCCCCTTCTCCTTTTCTTTTAACCACCTCATTTGAGATATTTTGTCACTGAAGTTCAATGACCTCTTTGATCTACTCACCTTCTGTCTGGAGTACAAGGCTTTGATCAACTCACCTTCTGTCTGGAGTACAAGGCTTTGATCTACTCACCTTCTGTCTGGAGTACAAGGCTTTGATCTACTCACCTTCAGTCTGGAGTACAAGGCTTTGATCTACTCACCTTCTGTCTGGAGTACAAGGCTTTGATATACTCACCTTCTGTCTGGAGTACAAGGCTTTGATATACTCACCTTCTGTCTGGAGTACAAGCTGTAGTCTATTTTTAATCAGAATGTGCAACTTTCTATCACTAAACAGTTTATATAACATGCATATTCTTTATATTGATTATAGTCACTGTACAGTTTCTTGAATTTTCTTCATAAAGTTGTGTGTACTAGAAATTTCTAAGTCATATTATTTTGATTATTATGCTGTTTGATATTGATCTGTATTTTGAGCAGATAATCCAGAGTCAAGATGGGCAGAAATTAATTTGTCCTAGCTGCCAAAATAACAGTGATTTTAAAATTGTCTCTGATTTCTGATTAGGCCAAACAAAATGACTTTTATAAGCAGCCAAATCATCTGAGCAGTCTTGCATCTGATATAAAAAAGCAATATCAAATTTCCTTTTTTTTTGTTTTTCAATCAAGAACCTTTATGTCAAATTCTATGGTTCATTTAGTGAAAAGAAAAAATGGTTGATCCTTATCAGGTGGAAGCTGGGAAAACTCTGGCTCACATTGACTGCTGGTTGTGTAAAATTTATTTTGGCTGGCGCCATCTTATTTATTTATGACAAGTTATCCCAGAAGTCCACTCAGTGTGATATTATACTGAACCATTCCTTCATTTGTGTTTATGGCGTAGCATTATGATACCAAAAGGCATAATCATAATTATATTCATGTGCACTATCTATGTTTTGTTGCAGAATTGAGTTATTTATTTAGCAGATAAACGTTAGCTTTCAAAGTTCCGAGATGTTTCTTTTTTTATTATCATTATTATTTTTGTTATCATTATTATTACATGTATTATTACTTTGAAGGTGTATTTTTTGTTTTGTCAAGTAAACAGTGGAGATTTTCTAAACGCTTTGTCCAGTATTCATGTGCAGTTCCTAATTTCTTGTTTCATGTAAAGCTACTACCCAGACTAATTCTGTCTTTCTGTGTTGTCTTTCAAGCGATCTGTACATGTTTATCATACTGTCAGGTCAGAGAATCTTTTTGGTCATTCTCTGTTTATAGGAGATAACCCCTACACAAGTACTGTGGCTTACTTCATTGAAAACCCAACTATTTCAAGAGTTTAAAAGAAACTGGAATCAAATCGTAACTCACCGGGTCCAGCTTCCTGCTGGCTGCATGACCATTGTTATGGATGTCTGTTGTATGTTGTCTGCCGGCCAGTCAGCTGATACTGGCTGCAAAATAAGACTGTTGCACCCTGCGCCTAGCAAGGAGACTCGTATAATATATTCTATTGCAGCATTCAAGTACTGTGTACTGTGGTGCCATGATAGGATTAATTCTCCTGTCTGCTCGCTAGACTGCTGATTAATTGGGTTGTACACAATGAGTGATTTGCCCGTCTAATAGTATGTAATGGGTGTGACAAACCTTCAGGCAGCTGACACTGACACCAGTGAGCTGCCTTCCCAGCTAACAGTAACAGTTCACTATCTTGGGCCAATATTGGTCCGGTGTTGGGCAATCTCGGCAATCTTGGGCCAACATAGCCAAAATGGAGCCATCTTGAGGCCAAAATGGTAGCCGAGTCGGGTTGATTTCAAGAGGAGCGTGGAAAACCAGCCGAGCTCATTAGTGTCACCACTAAGATGGTACGAACTTGAAGTGCCAACATTTTAGGCTAATTTGACAAAATCGGCATACCAAGTTCAACCCATCTTGGCGGCGACTCCACCTGTCTTGGCAAATACCACTATCTTGGCAAATACCACTATCTTGGCAAATACCACTATCTTGGCCCTATGCTGGGCCGACATCGGCCTGAGTTGGACAGCTATGTTGGGCCCATCTTGGCAGCCAAAACTGAGCCAAGCTTAAAGGTGAGGTTGCCATGTCTTGGCCCTGTATTGGGCCGAGGTCGGTCTAAGTTGAGTATCTATCTTGAACTCATCTTGGCAGCCAATATTAAGCCAAGATAGAAGATTAAGATTGCTACATCTTGGCCTTTTATTGGATCGACATCGGCCCTAAGTCCGCAGGTATGTTTTGCCCATCTAGGTAGCCAGAATAGGGCCAATACTGGCACATTGCCCTCAAGATAGTCTGTCAAAAGCGTGCAAAGACCGGGCCAGTATGTTCATAATAGTTGAAAGCAAGATCGTGCGAAGATGTTGATTATTATAGTTGACAGATGAAGCCAAGACCTTGCGAGATAATCCCAATATTGTACGGTGAGTTGCCAGTGGGAACCAAGACTCTGCAACAATGATCCAATGTCGGTCCAATATTGGCTGCCAAGCTTGGCCCAACACAAATGCCGACATAGGCCAACATTGGCCCAATATTGGCTGCCAAGATCGTGTGTTAGCTGGGTTGTGATGATCGTCTGATGTTTTCCTGTGTCTGCTGGGAGTTAGAGCATCTGTGCTGCTGCTGGTAGTTGGTCGGTATCAAATGATGTAGGCTGATGAGAAAGTCTGCTTGGGAGAGCAGCTGAGAGGTGAAGAAAAAATGTAGTAAACAGGACAGGCATGCTGTGATTATTTTTCTTCTTCTTCTTCTTCTTAATGTTGTTGTTGTTGTTCTTCTTCTTCTTCTTCTTCTTTCCCTTTTTCATCTTCCTCTTTCTCTTCTTCTTCTTCTTCTTGTTTATCCCTTAAGCCACAGGTTCTTAGCAGGCTTGTTTAGTGTTTAGTCAATGAATATGTATGTGCCGTGGAGTTGAAGCGTGGAGCCCTACAAATTACCATGAATGGTGCCATTAGGTAGCAAGGGTGATCTCCTTGCTGCGTCTAGTTTACGTGTGCGTATGTGCGCGCGCGCGCGTGTGTGTGTGTTTGTGTGTGTGTGTGTGTTGGTGGGGATGGGAATTGGGCAGGGAGGAGGAGAGGGGGAAAGGAGAGGAGGAAAAAAAGGTGGGGGGGGAGGGGCGTATGATGAGATAAGTTGTATCTGTTCATCATGTCCAATCTAAAGCTCCTGGTCAAGTTTCCTCGCCCAACCAAAATTAAAATCCAGTCATAGAATGTCATTCTACATGTTTGTTTCTTATGGACTGAACTCTAGTGATAGCACACTGTCAAAAACTTTCGGAGACCCAAAAATTAAATTTAAAAAATTTTAAAAAGCACTTTTGATAACAGAACAAATACAGAACAGCGTACGCCAGTTTTGCACAAACATTCGGTACGGGAATCACGGTGTCCAGACATTTGCCATAAGCTGTAAACATTACTGTACTACTTTGATTACTTTGATTACTTTGAAACTCCAAACAGCAGTGGCTGTGTACAATCTAATGTATGCATACTTGTTGACGATTTAATTTTTTTAATGTTTGTTCAAAGAAAGATATGTTCCTGGATGTTACTGATGTGTTTCACTGTTCTACGCAGTAAACTATGTTGATATAAAACTTACTTCAATTTGTAACTTGAGAATACCGGTACACGTATGAAGATGCCAACAGCACCTGGTATTTAGGTATGCAATTTTTAATAATAATAATAGTCTCTATAAAATCATAAAACTGGCCATGGCTATAAGGGAAAGGGTTTAAATTGAAAAGGCTTAGATAAGTGCAAATACATTTGTAGACTCAGAATAGGTGAGGTTTAGCCACTCAAGTTTAAACTTTGTGGTTGTTGCTAGGTGGGTAAGGTTACATAGTGTCCTAGATGAAAAGGCCTAAAATATTACTGTACTTAGCCTGCTTCACTGCATAAGTTCTCAAAATCGAATTTGTTTAGGGACATTTTTTCTTTGTGTCAAAATGGGGNGGGGGGGGGGAGAGTAAGATAAGTTAAGATAAGATAAATGAGGGGAGTAAAACCTTATATAGCCATCAGTGAAAGGAAAAAAAAAACAAAAACAAAACATTGACATCTTCATACTTACAAGAAGTGGAAGTGATAGTCAGTAGTCTGGGTGAAAGACGCTGGTCGTGGAATCTGGAAAATTGTTTTCAAGTACAGCTCAGAGGCTTGCAGCTCGTCTAGTTTGTACACATCGATCGTGATGTCACTTGTAAATGAGTTTGAATTCGGAACAACTTTCTGGAACCAGGTCAATTAAGCCCTCGGAGTGTCTTAGGACATATAAGTAAAATATCGATGGACATTCAAAAGTCTCTCCGATACTTGCAAAAGTGCTAATGTTATTAAATTCAAGTGTAGACTACATGTCAGTAGAGCCGTTATTTTAAATGAGCTAGAATGGGAAGATAATTATATCGATTTCCCTTGCAAAAGAAACAGTAGATACTGATAACGACTCCAGCATTTGCCCATCTCTCGCATGTGTAATTTTATTATTATGTATTTAGAAATCTGTGCAATGACGATAATGTCACATATTTATAGCCGAAGTCCAGAGCTATCTTAAGAATTATGACCTGGATGAAGACTGTGCTGATATTTATAAAACCTTCTTAAGTCTTAAGAATTCTTAATGACTCAAAGTAGTCAAAGAGTGACGTTGAAACTATAATAATTTTTCATTGTTTGAAAAGAAAGCAGTAAGATACATAAGTTTGATCATTTTAACCTCCTAGGTGTCCAGTTGAAATTCTTAGTTAGAACGGAATGTGTGGAATTGAATGCAGATTTTAAGAGAAAGAATCTGCTGTGTGAATCAGATGTGTGTGAGATGTGTGACTTGGGAGTGAAAGAAAAGATTGGTCATTGTATCTTTGTTGAATGTCCTTCTTATATCATCCCCAGGCAATTGGTTTATGAGGAAATTTATATTGTATGCAAGGAATACTCAGTTGATAACTTATTTTCAGATGATTTTAGGCTGTGATACAGTAAATGAGTTTGGTGAGAGAGTTGCCTGTTTATGTAAAAAGTTAAAATTAATATTTTACTTAAAGATTTCCTAACCGTTTTAATGTTAAAACTATTTTAATAATTTGAATGTTTGTGATATGTGTTATTATATAATCATTTGGACGCGCGTTCGACCGTCCCCGATCGACCGCGCTTCCGTTATAAATGGGTAATATCCAATCAAATTGAACTGAATTGAATTGAATACTGTAATAGATGAAGAGAAAATGTATTTGGTTGTTCGGTCTGTTGTTGTTGTTGTTGGTGTTGTTAGTGGTGAAGATGAAGAACGGCGGGTAGGCGAGCTTGGCTATGGGCTTCAGCCTAACTCGAACCTCAACCGGCAGCCGCAGTTGTTGCAAAAAGACGTCAGAAACACAACCGTGTAGAATGGACGACATCAAAGTTTATTTACATGTAATGCAGATAGCATGTTATGGCATCAGTCACAATATTCAGACTAGCAGCCAGCCTTGTGGGGGAGAATGCATGAAGAGCCTCCCAGGAGCCAGATGTGGGCTCGACTGCGCTAGGGTGTAGATGTTGCGTGATCGTTTATTGCATATTTGTATATTGCATAGTGGCGATGGTGTAGACATAAAAGTCCAAGCCGAGAGTTGTTCTTAAGCTTTAATTAGAGCTACTGTATTTTACTTATGACGACCGATGACTATGAACCAACAACAAAACCAACAACTGATTAACCCTCGCTATTATACTTGTGAACCCTAGGTCTGCTCTCTTGGTCTGCGCTCTCAGTTTTTTCACCACTAGTTTTCACCATCAGTTTTCACCACCAGTTTTTCATCAGTTTTCCCACACCCCCTCGGTCTTGCTTTCTTCCAGTATTTATAGCGTTCCTCTCTATCGCTATTTCCTCAGGCCAGCACCAGATCGGCTGATCTTCACGTGATCAGTCAAAGTGCGACCAATTTAAATTAACCTAATTCCAATTCCCAAGCATGTTTTCTAAACATCACCAATAATCTTATAGTAAAGAATTTTAAGCGTTTGTTTATTTGGACTATGTGACGCCGAAGAATTTGAAATGGACATAAATTGTCCATCATATGTCCACCGACTTATCTTACGAGTCATGCTTTTTCGGAAATAGAGTTAACCCTTCTCATCAGAACACTCTGATGAAACCATGTAACATAATTTGAGAGTCCCCTGACTGAAAAGGTTAACTCTCCCTACGAACTCTGTAACATTACCTCCCCTCCCTCCGACAGAAAATTCTTTCTTCTCAAAAGGAGGAAGAATTTTATAACCTAAGACTAAGTATTTCTAATATAAATTATATTATAACTTTCAGAAGCAAGACCGAAGTTAGGTAATACAACCAAACTGCTTACGAAATAATTCATAACAATATTCATCAAAGTCATTACATGTCAAGCTATCTAGCTGCAAACCGGAAATCTTAAAATTGCATTGACTTAATCTAAAGTTATTATGCATTAATCTCCCTTTGCAACAATGTTACCCAGGATGGCACGATTGGTTATAATTTTCACAACATGATTAAGTCTAACATATCATGCCTGGAATTCACTGTCTCAAAGGTTTCATATTACAATCCAGACTAAACACAATACACTCAAACATCCTAACATAATTATGTGTATGCGAAGAAGGGGTTTAAGTATGTATGTATATGTGTGTTTTTTTTTTATATATGTACAAACATATATATGTGTTTAGGTGAGTGTGTGTGTGTTGGGGTGTGGGTGGGGTTATTCAACAATCTAAAACTGATGGACAATAGTACAATCATGACATTACCATTCCCCTCAGCCGAGGAAAATTTAACAACTGATACGGCAAATACGCAATAAAAGTCAAGTTCACAACAATACACAGACTTATAGCATGAACAATAATGTACGTTTGAATGATTGCCAACTGTGCAGTCTCTCTTCTCTTCTTAAACTGGGTTGATCATTAACTCAAGTTCGACGTTAGCACCCAGAGTTAATCACTCTACGACGGTGCGCTTATTACTCCAACATATCATCTCCGTATATCATAACTAACTACTCAACTACTGAGCAAGCGAGTCAACTATCAGACTCCTCTTCCTTCTAAGTGACCTCAATTCCCATTCACAAAACTTCACAATCATTAAAATAAGAGACGGAACAATTCCCTCTTATTAGGGGAGCTAGACTTGCCATTGTCTCCCTTCGTTCCAATCGAACGACACAAGCAAGATATATTGCTCCTTGATTCTCTGCTGTACGACTAGATGTCTTTGAGTGTCAGCTCAACCCATGCACATAATGTCTCGCAATATTTACTTTGCGCTCTAATCCAGCGTTTATTACGAGATCTTGTCAATGTCTATCCTACATCTGTGAGAGACAAGCATTATAAACATTACAAGTTGAATGACATACATAACAAATTAAGGATAAGATGCTGACAAAAGTGAAGTGACAAACCAAAAAAGTAGCAATTAAGATAAAAGCAAGAGCAAGGAAAGATAGAATAGGCAGATGGAGCATGTTATATTAATATTCATGAAAATACACTCGTACATCTTTTAAGTTCTATTATAATAAAATAATTCTCGATGTTGCCACATCTGTCATGATACTCTGACAACTCTGACATGAGTCAACCACATAGGTAAGCCTATAATCCTGCTGACTGAAGAAAAGGAAAACCTCTTTTCTTAGCACATGGCGCCCAGTTTACACGTAACATGATATGATGAGGGAATACCTATGCCCTCTTTAAACCACTACTACCAGTGAGTTTGTTTTGTTGTGGCTGCTAGGAAGTTGGACTATATCACATCAACAACTATGGTACTCTTAAGGTAGACCCTGTTTTTATCATCAAATCACCATCTTAAACCAATTTGTTGTCCAACGACTCCTGCAAGACCTATAGGGTCGCCTTTTGACGTCACGACACATAAGAAAAAGAACGCAAAACCCACCATATTATGAGCTTTTCCTTTCACAGGGCAGCAGGCTAAGTAACAACGTTAATAGCTTAACTCTTTGTGAATAATCATTTCATTTTAACCGTGATATCATAATGTGGCAACATCAAGTGTCTTAACAGAACATTCAATGTGATTATTAACCTAAAATTACCACATTCTTATTAAACTAAAACAGTTCCCTTCACAAATCAAACTGCATCAGAGTCCAGCCAACGCCTTCAGTGTCCTACAAATTAACTGCAGTCCAGGCCATACATCAACAATGGGCCCCTGGGAAAATATTGTTCACGTTGCATAGCGAAAGCTGCTCCCAGAGTCTCTCTCTCCTCGTTGAGCATGAGTGCGTCACGCAACTGGGGAGTTGATCTCATTGCAGAGCGAGATACCAGTTGTTCCGAGAGTCTTTTCTCACTATTCACAGGTACGTTCTGCTGGACTCCCGGCATCAGCACCACAGTTGTCAGCGGCGTGGATGGCCTTGATTCTCGTGCCCTGCCAAACCTGTCTGTGCCCGTGTATCTTTTATATTTTATGTAATTTACCAACAGTGAAGCCACTAGTCAATCGCTGCTATTCCTATGATAGCCTTTGTTTCTACCAAGGGAAAGCATAGCACTATGTGACTGAAAACCTTACTTTGCCTGTGTAACTCCTACCATTAGCTAACAAGGCATACTATGGAATTTACGGCAATGCACTTAAACATAAACACAGTATCGTATGATTGACAAGGCAAAACAATGGTCGCTCTGACGAACGAAATGCAGGTCACGTGTGAAAGGGGGAGAGAAGGCATGACGGCTATTAAGCAAAGAGCGGCACTACGGAATTCGTAATTGCAGCGTTACTTAAATTCTACATGACACAGTGACATTCTTCATGAGATTATTTATGAATGACGGCATATTAAGTTATAACTGACAAGGAACATGACATAATAATAAGACATCACAAAGCTAATCATCACATCACTGCTCTCAGCTTGCTTATGTTGCATGTCGCGATGCCTACTCCGCACCGAAGCTAAGGCAGCAAAGAAAACAATGTTAAAAAATCATAAACATTATCAACTACACGAAGAAATAGGGAGTCTTTAAGCTCACAGCAGCTTATTTAATGCGGCTTCAAACATACTTTTAATGATATTGTCTCTTCTGCTACGCCTCTCACTGCGCGATGCATGTGAACTTTTCTTATTACTTGCCGACCGTATGGGTCGTTGTGACTTGTCCGCGACTGCCATCTCAGTGGCACTATCATCAGTGGTACTGTCTGTATTCAGGTTCTCTCTTCGAACTGATACATTGTTTATACTATCACAGCCTATGCAAGGCTTCGTATCTCTCCTCTTAAGAGGCCGTAGCCTCTGTTTTAGAGGTACCTCCGATTCCTCATTGGGCGGATTAGTTAAATCATTGCGGGTTGATTGGCTAGAAGAGCCTGCCCGAGCTAAAAGTGAATTGTTTTCATGTTTATTACCTTTACTGCCTTGACTAATCTGGGGTTTTGATAAACTGGACGCTGTACGTGTTTTGCTCTTTTGATTTCGCTGAACTGTTTGTTTGTATCTAGTGGTAGCTGGCTCATCTACTGAACTACTGTAATCATCTCTACTATCTAGAGAAGGGTCAGTATGCTGAACATTCCTTACTTCAGTCTCAGAGCGAAGCCAAGGTTGAAGGGGTTGGGATTCGCAATGGTGCAAAATATCTGTTTCCATTGTGTCATGGGGGTTCTCTCTATTTAGCGTAGTGTCCCTAACATCACGTCTTTCTTCAGATTGGACGGTGCTTTTAGCTACTGGGTTCATTGCAAGATCCCTTGGAAGCAGAATATCAGTTAGAATATTATTTTCTTCATTTTCACTAGAACGGCTGTCATCTAGATCTGATTCTGAATCGCTAAAAGCTACTACGTGTGGATTTACTTCTCCCTCTGACTCTGTGGTATCCCCGAGAGTTTCTGCTAATGCCGCTTTACGCACAGGCCTTGTCATAGGTGGCACTTCCCAGGCTAAATCAGCGAGTCGTAATGCATTGGCATGAGTTTTGTAAGTAACGCAAGTGAGCTGATTCTTTATCACGAACGTAACGGGAGATGTCTGTTCAATTATGATATAGTGAGGTAACCAGTTCTTATCTAGTTTAGAGGTCTTTCTATGATTCTTGTAAAACACGGAATCGCCGACCTTTAAATGATGTTTCTTAGCTTTTCTGTTGTAATATTTTTCTTGGCGACGCTTTGCACGCTTTGTGTTTTTGTGAACTGCCAGGAAAGCTTGATGTTGTCGTTCTAATGCTATCTGGTGAAATTGCTCGCTTACATACTTTCTGCGTGGCTGTAAGAGATTGTCTAATGGCAGAACAACTTCTCTGCTGTATAACAGAAAGAATGGGGAGAATCGTGTTGTTTCTGAGATGTTTGATCGCATGGCGAACAGGGCCTGGTTCAAAAAGAGGTCCCAATTCTCTGTGTCTTCTTTTATTCTTTTGGACAATATATTATTCAACGTTCTGTGTGAACGCTCCACCATGGCATTGGAGGCGGGGTGATATGGGCTAGTTCTAACGTGATGAATGTTGAGATAATTCAGGGTTTCTTTGAACACTGCATTACAAAACTCACCCCCGTTATCTGTCATAATTTCTAAGGGTGCACCATGTCTGGTAATG
>JAWQUT010001069.1:63426-73504 GCA_033807755.1 Ellobium chinense | reverse complement strand
GGAAGGACTGCACGGCATTATATGAAAATAAAATGTATGACTGTTATAAGATAAGATCCCTGGTGCGGGACAGAACAGGTGACTGTTTACAGAGTAACTACTTCCCCATTTTACTCTACATCCGAAAGAGACAGGGAGACAGAGAGAGAGAGAGAGAGAGAGAGAGAGAGAGAGAGAGAGAGAGAGAGAGAGAGAGAGAGAGACAGACAGAGAGAGAGACAGAGAGAGAGAGTGAGAGAGAACATCGTGCCTGGAGCGAGCACACACACCAAAGTGCACTGATGGGAACAGGGATAAGATTTCTCCAGAGAGACTGTATAAGGGAAACAATGAAAGAAAATATGGTTTGCCTATAAAACACAGAGAGCTTACAACGTACTGAGCTCATCTTCAAACTTCGGCTCTTCTCTTCTAATAATATACAGTACTAGACAAGATGAGATTCCCGAGCCCAACGTTATACATTGTATAGAGAGATCCGTATCTCCCACAGGACGACGATACATGCAGAGTATTTGGCTGCCGCTTCCTTGTCAAAACGAGAAACTACTGTCACAATACCAGTATACTATCTAGGTACTATGTGACAGTAGCACTGTATCTTACATGACACTGATAGATACTGTTACAGTAACACTATAATACAGATATACAGAAAGTGTCAAAATAAGACTTTGATGCTATGATAGGGCTATATAGCCCAGTCTATAAGGGACAAAAATATCGACTTTTAGGCAAATGATGATANTACAGTAACACTATAATACAGATATACAGAAAGTGTCAAAATAAGACTTTGATGCTATGATAGGGCTATACTATGTATAACACTCACAAACTCACAATACCCCTGTACTGCACACAATTTGACAGAAACTATTATAATGCCACTGTAGTACATAACAGAAAATGTCACAATATCATTGTACTACACAAAATTGTGACAGAAACTATTATAATGCCACTGTAGTATATAACAGAAAATGTCACAATATCATTGTACTACACAAAATTGTGACAGAAACTATTATAATGCCACTGTAGTACATAGCAAAAAAATGTCACAATACCACTGTAGTATAACAATGATGTGAGAAAGAATCACAGTGCAACATCCCTACAAACAGTACTTTTTCACCTTGGTAATCAACGGTTTACTCAAAGGAACCACTAGGAAAAACAACCAAAACAACTAATTCAATGAGAAGAGACGGAGAGTGGCCAGCCCGTGGCATAGTATGGTTGCTAGTTCACCATGTTCCAGTCCTACCTGTCTTCAGGGCGGCCCTTTAGTGACCACGTTCGCTGGCTTGATGAGATGGTTTATGTTATTTTGTTTCACTCACTGGGTGCGGTCTTTGTTGAACAGGGGCGAGACCCGCTGTCGCAGCTCGGAACTCCGGCAAATAGCGACACTTGCAATGTACACAGACTTGCAGCTTCCTAAGGCTATAAGGTCAGAGAACTCCCCCCCCTCTCTATCTCTCTCTCTCTCTCTCTCNTCTCTCTCTCTCTCTCTCTCTCTCTCTCTCTCTCTCTCTCTCTCTCTCTCTCTCTCTCTCTCTCCAGTGTAACTGTCCCAATCCTTTCAGGGAATCTGTGAGAGCATGACACGAGTGGAAAGTTACCTGGACTGTACTACCAGTTGTTACCACATGACAAAGAAGTGTTTCTACACTATGCAGTAAACAACTGAAGATCTCTCATTGTTTCAGTCGGCCAGATACAATCGTTGCCCAGTAGACATGTCCATTGTGGTAAACTGCACACATTGCAGCTAATGTTTTTGGATGAGGTGAACGGTAGTGGGATCACAAGAGGAAATATGTCTTGAATTAATTTGAGTGATGTGGAAATTCTGTGGGTGTAATCAATGATGGTCTTTTTCTCTAACGAATGACACTGCATTGTGGTAACATAAGACGTCAGTTTGCACGATGCCCCCCCCCTCCCCTACCACCTCCCCACCCCACACACACACACACTCCCCCACAGCCATCATTACTCCATGTCCTTCCCCAAACACACGACATTACAAGGTTCAAAGACCTGCTAGTGTCAAATGCCTCCCTAAGATCTTATTTGAGCACAACAAAATAATATCAAATAATTCACATCTAACAACGGCGTCATCCGGAGATGGATTATGTAAATATGGTAGATCTGTGCTGCCAAGTTTTGATGTGACTCCTTACTCTTCTCATTAACCTCTTTCCCCATCTGCCCTACGATCGCGCTAGTTTTCTCTGTAGACACCTGACACAAGACCGCGTTAGTTTTCTCTGTAGACACGTGACACAAGACCGCGCTAGTTTTCTCTGTAGACATCTGACACAAGGCCGCGCTAGTTTTCTCTGTAGGCACCTGGCACAAGGCCGCGCTAGTTTTCTCTGTAGACACTTGACACAAGACCGCGCTAGTTTTCTCTGTAGACACCTGACACAAGACCGCGCTAGTTTTCTCTGTAGACACCTGGCACAAGGCCGCGCTAGTTTTCTCTGTAGGCACCTGGCACAAGACCGCGCTAGTTTCCTCTGTAGACACTTGACACAAGACCGCGTTAGTTTTCTCTGTAGACACCTGGCACAAGATCGCGCTAGTTTTCTCTGTAGACACTTGACACAAGACCGCGCTAGTTTTCTCTGTAGACACTTGACACCAGACCGCGCTAGTTTTCTCTGTAGACACATGGCACAAGATCGCGCATGTTTTCTCTGTAGACACTTGACACAAGACGGCGCTAGTTTTCTCTGTAGACACCTGGCACAAGACCGCGCTAGTTTTCTCTGTAGACACCTGACACAAGACCGCGCTAGTTTTCTCTGTAGACGACACAAGACCGCACTAGTTTTCTCTGTAGACACTTGACACAAGACTGCGCTATTTTCTCTGTACACATGTCTGTCTGTCTGTCTGCCATCCAGCCATCCAGCCAGCCTGCCTGCCTGCCTGCCTTGCATAAATTCCAACATGAGAGATTCACCTTAATTTAGGCTACATTCCTGTTTTGGTTTTATTCAAAATTGGCAAAATATGTTTTCTGTTATTTTTACTGAGTATATTATGATTTCAGGTGTTTCACACTGTCTGCCACGGTGAATTTCTAAGTCAAATGGGAACATCTGTCAAGCCCTGTGATATCTGTCAAGCTTTGTGATATCTATCAAGCCCTGTGATATCTGTCAAGCCTTGTGATATCTGTCAAGTCTGTGATGTCTGTCAAGCCCTGTGATATCTGTCAAGCCCTGTGATATCTGTCAAGTCTGTGATATCTGTCAAGTCTGTGATATCTGTCAAGCCTTGTGATATATGTCAAGCCTTGCGATATCTATCAAGCCCTGTGATATCTGTCAACCCCTGTAATATCTGTCAAGCCCTGTGATATCTGTCAAGCCCTGTGATATCTGTCAAGCCTTGTGATATATGTCAAGCCTTGTGATATATATCAAGCCCTGTGATATCTGTCAAGCCCTGTGATATCTGTCAAGTCTGTGATATCTGTCAAGCCCTGTGATATCTGTCAAGCCCTGTGATATCTGTCAAGCCCTGTGATATCTGCCAAGCCCTGTGATATCTGTCAAGTCTGTGATATATGTCAAGTCTGTGATATCTGTCAAGCCCTGTGATATCTGAAGTCTGTGATATCTGTCGTCCTGTTATATCTGTCAAGTCTGTGACATCTGTCAAGCCCTTTGCTGACTGCACTGGCTCAGCCAACTACAGGAAGCCATTTGTTTTAGATTGGTTGTGAAAGAGTGTATCTCTGCATTTAGGTAAGTGATATATAAATAGACAGATGGATGGATGGATGGATGGATGGATGGATGGATGGATGGATAGATAGATAGATAGATAGATAGATAGATAGATAGATAGATAGATAGATAGATAGATAGATGTCGGTCCGGCAACATGTTTGCCGGTGTTGATATATGTGGATACCACGCACCGACAGAATATCATTTAGTCTGTAGTTACCACGCACCGACAGAATATCGTACATTTCGTAGTATAAGAAAAATAACCAGGCGAACGGGAGTATGACAGTGGGTGCAGAACATCGATACTGCTGATTGACAAGGTAAGGAGGAGGAGAATAATAACAATATATAATGTCATTCAAATAGCCAGTGCTATCAGAGTCAGAGAGTGCAGAGGTTTGATGCATGAGACAAGTGGACGGTGAGTAGTCTACTCAATACAGTAAAGCCAATCGTGCTACCAGCTATCGAAATGAACATGCCTGAACCAATGTTATTTTCTATGCCACGAGGGCACAACGGAGTTATACCTTGAAACTTATAATACCCATGTCGCCTTGCACGAGATCTCTAATTCTTGTCACCTCTAGCAAATAAGCTGTAATGTAATGTCTCTGTCATCGCCTATTGTGCTCATGAAGTCGGCGAAAAGCTGCATAAATCGAACATTTCTTGTCCAAGTTCCGAAAAAAACTGAGGCAGCCAATGCATCGTAAGAGAGCAGGAGACCTTCACGAGACAGTGTCATCACATTTCTTAAGACAGCCAATGCAAGTAGCAGACTAAACAGTGCTTTTAAAAAATAATTATGGCGTCGTATAATTTTTTCACATTTCTTGAAAACCCAACCATGAAGTGCCCATTGCTTTTTAAAAGCAGACTAAACAAAGCTCGCTTGGAAACATAATAATCTATCGTAGAATTGGCCAAATTTCGCTAAAATCCTGCAATGCAGCGTCGGGTGTTTTTTTCTTGCAGTCATATAATTTCCACAGTTATTGGATTTCGTATCAGATCTGGCTGTGGACACTTTGAAGGCAGCTACATTCTTTGTGATCCTTGCTGTCACTGCTTTGTGTATCTTACATTCTAGACATTACAGTAACAGCTCAAATGTACGTCACTGCTTTGTGTATCTTACATAAATGTACGTCACTGCTTTGTGTATCTTACATTCTAGACATTACAGTAACAGCTCAAATGTCTCTCACCTGGGAAATCATTGGCGCAACAATATTTTGTAGCGGCTGAGGGTAGTGATAATGTGAAACCAAATTTTACTCACCACTCAAAAGCAGATACGTTTAGACAACGCTCAGTTATACGCCTTAATGACAGGACAGCCGTTGACGGCAATATCCCGGGTTTTTCCTATCTAGTGCTTAGGTTAGGGTTGGGGGCACGGGCGACGTTAGGGAAGAAAATCACCTTTGGCACAGTCCCTGGACATTACTACTATTTAGAACTTCTCTAACGTGTAATGTATGTTTTTTTACCCTAACACTAACCCAAGCACTAGGTAGCAGAGTTTCGGAATATTGCCCAGTCCACCGCTGATACAAGAAAATGAAGTAAGAAGGAAAACTTTTGCGTACTGTAGCCTTTAAGGTGGAGAAAAATGGAGACTCCAGCTACACTGTCGATGGAGCCCGTCTAGCCAGGCAATACTGGGTCACGTCATTAGGACATATCGACGGCTGAGCGCAAGAAGTGACTATCTCCACTTTTGGTCAAATTGGAGTTGTCGACATAGGTTGGGTTATTTTTAGCCGGTTTTTCACTGGTATAAATATCAAAGCCCTATCTTTATTGGTTGCGGAGTTATTACCATTTCTTTTTTGACTATCTCCAATTTTCCCAGAACTTTTCGTGCAAGCAATGACTAAATGGATATAGTCAGTTCTTGCACTCAATGAAATTGACAGCACCGATGAAAAGACTATGTTTATATGGCAAATAGTCAATTCTTGCACTGGTGGGGAGATAGGCACACTTAGTTTTTGTTTTACGTTTATGCGTATTCGAGTACTTTTGTTCGCATGCCCGATGAAACCAATATGGCGCCGACACGTGCAGCCCGGCGCTATTTAGCTGGTAAGTAAAAGCTAATATTAATTATTATATTGAGCTCAAGAAACGGAGGAAAAGAAGGAGAAAAGCTTTCCATGGTAGCAGCAACATGGACAAGGAGGATACTGAACAGGAACTTGAAGAAGAGCTGAGAGAACGCCAACCAGAGATAGAAACCACGGGAATTCGACCGCCACCAATGGAACTCACAGAGAGAGCTAGTGGTACGCGCAAACGCAAACGAAATGACACAGAATGGAAACGAAATGTTAGGAAAACTCTAAACAGCAAGGGAATGGCGCATACCAATTCAACAGGAAATGTTAAGAACAAAAAACATCCAACAGCAGTTGATTGCAGCAATTGCAAATATAAATGTACAACAAAATTCACGGAAGAAGATAGGGTAAGACTTAACCAAGAGTATTGGTCCATTGAAGATTTCAGTATGAAGAAACAGTATATAATTGCAAATGTCATGGCCAACAATGCTAAGCGCACTCGAGCAGATGAAGACCAGAGAAAGAGAAAGCGGTCTTTCTTTATCAAAGGCAAATTACTTTTCAAAAGAAGGCTCAAAGCAGCGTGTCTGCAAAAAGTATTTTCTCTCCACGTTAAACATAGTCATGGCCCCGTAGATAACGCTCTCCTTAAAAGGAATGAAAGTGGTGTTTTCACAGGACAGACAGGCGTGGTATTCATCAAGCCTGGAACAAAACACCAGAAAGAACAAAACAAGCCATAAGAGATCACATTAGCTCGTTTCCATGCATAGATTTTCCATTACACAAGGAAAAGCACCATAAGAAAGTGTCTTGATACCAACCTGTCTCTATCGAAGATGTACCATCTCTTTAAGGAGAAGTGTAACACGGCAGGGATTGAGTCACCAAGTGAATTTGTGTATCGACAAGTATTCAATGAGGAGTTCAACTTGTCATTTTTCAAGCCAAGAAAAGACATTTGTGCCAGCTGCCGTTAGTTTAAGCAGCTGACACCGCAGGAGCAGAATGAGAGAAAGGAAGAACACCTTGCGCATCTACAAAGGTACGGAGACTCGATGAAGGCAAAAGAAAAAGACAAACAGAGATCAAATGAGGAGGACACTTTTATGTCTGCATCTTTTGACTTACAAAGCGTTCTACAGCCTCCTTCAAGCAATGTCTCTTTGACTTTTTATGCACGTAAACTCTGTGTTTACAATCTTACCATTTGGGAGGATAAAAACCCTAACAATGGATAATGCTTCTCCTGGGCAGAGACGCAGGGCAAGAGAGGGAGCGTTGAAATTGCCACATGTTTGCTTAAATGGCTCAAGCAGTTGCCACCAACAGTCGAAGAAGTGTCTCTATTTACTGACACATGCTCGGGTCAGAACCGCAACCAACAGATGGCTTCTATGAGGCTGCGATTTGTGCAGGACGAAAGCAACAATGTGAAAGTTATAACTCACAATTTTCTTGAAAGCGGACATTCTATGATGGAGGTTGACAGCATGCACGCTGCTATTGAACAATGAATAATTGGAAAAACATTTTTGTCTCGTCTCGGCGAAAAAATCCATACCGAGTGGAAATCGTGGACCATTCCCAGTTTGTTGATCTTAAAACTCTTGCTGACAAACTGATAAAAAAACAGGAATAAAGATGAAAATGATGACACAGTAAATTGGTTGCATGTGAAGTCATTCCAGTACCGAAATGATGAACCAAACACACTGCTGTATAGATATGGCTATGACGAGCATTTCAAAAAGATCAACATTCGTGGGCGCGGAAAACCTGTCACAGTTCAAGATCTTCCTCTGAAACCTGCCTATAGCAAGACACTGTCAATTTCACAAGCCAAGAAATCTGATTTGCTCAAATTGTGCAAACAACTTGTAATACCAAGAGAGTTTAATGCTTGGTATGAGAGCATCCCAAGTTCAGAAATTGTCAGAGAACCTTGCACCCGAACCAGCAGCCGACGACACGGACGAGGATCTGATAACATAGAAGTGTCCAATCAGACCTTGGAAGTGGCCATGGATAGTTTATTACAACTATCTCTGGCACTTAATCTTTAGCCAGGAGTTTTTGACTTTTCTTGAACACTGATCTCAATTTTATTATGTACTTGGGAAAGTGAAAGCAGTTGATGTTTTTAGATTTTGAAACAGACCTTGTTACCAACTCAATTTTGTTACATTGTTCTGTCACGTATTATATTTTTCATTGTAATGGAAATTTCAGTTTCGTTAAATTTATGAGTTGTTGGCTGAATCCAGGTTTGCTTTTGTTTTTGCTCTCCTGTTTTGATCTCAAACTTATAAAAGGAATGATGTATTCAAAAGTTTGTCTTTTTCCTTAGCACAACTGCAATGGCAGCTTGGCGTATGTTACGATAAAACTTTTGTGCGTCCACAGCGACGAAGACTACAACAAGTCGTAACGAATGTCTCTCTGGAAATAAAAGATGCCTATATCCACAATAGTTAATACAGCTGAGTTATGTCACTACAAAACACGTAGTGCAAGAAGTGACTATGTCCACATAAGTGATTAAGTGCACTTGTGGCTTGAAAAACAGTTAGTGCAAGAAATGACTATCTCCATTTTCACCAGTTTATTATAAAATGGCACAAACGAAGTTGAGTTTGAACAGTTGATGATGTTCAGCATGCGAAAAACTATAACAAGTTTGAAGGATTTGATATAATATTGATAAATAAACTTTTCATGCAAATTTAATGATCACCAAAATTTCAACTGCGATTTTCTCAAAACTAAGAAAAGTGGAGATAGTCACTTCTTGCGCTCAGCCGTCGATATACTGGAACCTGTCTAGCCAGGCAATACTGGGTCACGTCATTAGGACATATACTGGAAAGCCAGGCAATACTGGGTCACGTCATTATGACATATATCGGTACCTGTCTAGCCAGGCAATACTGGGTCACGTCATTAGGACATATACTGGAAGCTGTCTAGCCAAGCAATATTGAGTCACGTCATTAGGACATATACTGGAAGCTGTCTAGCCAGGCAATATTGGGTCACGTCATTAGGACATATACTGGAAGCTGTCTAGCCAGGCAATATTGAGTCACGTCATTAGGACATATACTGGAACCTGTCTAGCCAGGCAATATTGGGTCACGTCATTATGACATATATCGGTACCTGTCTAGCCAGGCAATATTGGGTCACGTCATTAGGACATATACTGGAACCTGTCTAGCCAGACAATATTGGGTGACGTCATTATGACATATATCGGTACCTGTCTAGCCAGGCAATATTGGGTCACGTCATTAGGACATATACTGGAACCTGTCTAGCCAGGCCATATTGGGTCACGTCATTAGGACATATACTGGAACCTGTCTAGCCAGAAAATATTGGAGATGCTGAGAGTCTGTCCCCAACAGTACGCAGTACTCAGCTCACAGCACCGAGCTCGCTCCCTTTCCCTCCCCCCCCCCNCCCCCCCCCCCAATCCCCACCCTCAAATGCTCAACCCCCAGGATCAGCAACAAGTGCGATCCCAAATTTAAACAGACGGTTGGGTGTAAAGGTGGACCGGGCGGTGCCTACAAGAAGGGACCAAAGTAAATAGATGGGCGGAGAGTCACCTGTTTGCACGAGCTATTTTGGGTAACCCATGTTTGGCTGAACGACTGGATGAGATGACGATGTTTACTCAGAGCAACCGACCACAGAATAAGAGGGAAGGGAGAAAAGGTGGGGCGGAACACACGGAACGGACGGACGGCCAGACAGACAGACAGACAGACGGACGAACAGACAAGAAAGGCAGACTGAAGGTGAATGTAAAGAGACGGAAAGAGACACACTGGTGTGAAGGAATAATTTCCATCAGAAGCGCTTGTATTCCATCTGCAGAATAATGTGTGTTATGAACATATCATGGTGGCGTATATGTGCTCGTTTGCCTGGTCGGCTGATAAGATCGCTATCTAAAACAAAACAACCTACAAGGATTGTATAGAGAACCTTTCTAACACCTCTACATTCCCCAGCCATCCCAGGTTAGCGACAGCGTCACACTGGAAGTTGAACTCAGTACAGATTTCACATCACGTTCTTCATAATTTTGCTAAGGATCATGGGAGTATACGGTATCGGTCTGTTGAAAATACATATAAACAGTTGCAATACATCACTCAGAATATACATTTCACTGGTGTTGAGGGCAATTTCTGACAAAACTGAAGAGCACATCGACTCAGTGGAGAGAGAGAG
>JAWQUT010001069.1:33317-50183 GCA_033807755.1 Ellobium chinense | reverse complement strand
AGAGAGAGAGAGAGAGAGAGAGAGAGAGAGCGAGAGAGGGAGAGGATGGGGAGGGGGGAGGGAACGAGGGTTTAGAAAGGGTACTACTCGTGCACATAAATAATATCTCGTCTTGACACCCCTTGCACACACACACACGCACACACACACACTTGCACACACACACATGCACAAACACACACACACACACACACACACACACACACGGTCCCAATGAGCATGAGTTTCAGGTCAGAGGGAAGCATGGGTTCCAGTCTCCGGCACGTATTATAGAAGTTTGTTTTTAAGAAATGTGCACGGAAAATTCGCTCTATCTTCTGTTTGACTTCATCCCCATTTTGCAAAAAAACACTATCATTTTATTTAAAAGGGTAATTGGGAAAAAATCTTAGAGCTAGGAAACCAGAGGGACACGGAATGATGTTTAGTCGGGTGTAAGGTCCGCTTTCTTCACTTTGAGTGTCACTGAGTGGTAATCCTAATACCTCGTGTTTACCACGGTAGGCATAACTTTAATTCACTTGTTGAAAACATATCTGCCTTCCTTCAGGGCTGATGCGACATATGAAAAAAAGGTAGAGGAGTATCAGAGGATAATGAAAAAACCGACACACGGAAGTTTTAGATCAACAGATTAGCAGATTTTATTCTCCAAAATGTGAGTAACACCACATAGACATACAATAAATGGAAAAAAAAATCTTACCATTACCTTGAAAAAAGAGTCACATGTTATATATTATGTAGACCGGTGGAAAGGTAGGGAGGGTGCAGACGAGGCGGGGTGACTTTCTCCACATGCCAGTGAACTCCGGTAACAGTAGGTGATCCCATAAAGGCCGAACAAAGTGCAGTTCTTGGTGAGGCGAAGAAAGGAGTTGGCTCTCTTGACAACAGTTTACTGAATCTTCAAACGATATTCACTAAAAAGGACATCGCCCTCACTGAGGCTATCGATTTTGAGGTTTATATGCTTACTCCCTTCTTCGTCTCGTTGTTCAGGTTTGTGACGCCTGTTAGAAGGGCAAATCACTGATTGTGTACAAGCAAATTAATCCGCTAATAGATAAAATCCCCCTTTATTGGGGCCCTGCCAGACAGTGTTAGGGTGTAGAAATATGTAAAATGACCTGTGATCTAAGTAAAGCATCCAATTCTAAAGTTTCAGGTACAATTTGAGCCTTCTAGATAAAAAAAAAAATAAAATGTGTAGGTCTATGTATTCGCACGCGGTCGAAACCAGCCAAATGAAAAATTGGGGACCAAATCAGAATTTGAAGTGATCTTTTTCGAAAGACATTTGTGAAAAGTTTTGGGCGTTGACCCCCTTTTTCTTCCCGTTAAAAGATCGGGCAAAAGAAGTACTTTAACCTCCATGGATGAAATTTCCCCAAATCACAGCAGTATATGTAGAATAACACAAAATGTTAATTGGGCCAACAGAAGAAAAAACAATAGGTGTCAAAGACCTTCAGCACAGTAAGGGACACCACTCCAGAAATTCCCCGGCACTGGTTCAATTCAATCATTTCTCATCGTCCCACAATATATGTATCATAAAGTACAACATATTCAAAGTCAAAGCTGTGAGTTTTTATAGGATGTGGTGTTGTATTGCGGTGGAATTAAACAAACTATTCACTGAAAATGCTTTGGGTTTTTACGGTAACAGTGGAGAATGAATTCATTGCTAGTCTATCACTCAAATAAGTGGTGGAATTCATTCCCCAGTGCGTTTTCATTGCATAAGGGACATAATCCTTTCATGCAGACGGATGCTGGACCATTGCCCCTGTTCAACTGGTAGTCTGTGGTTAGACATACGAAGCTTACTAAGAGAGACGCATAGTATGAACTGTAAATAATTTCTAGATAGATAAAAGCTTCTCTTGAAACATTCTGTGAAGGTTTCCTTTGCTAGATTCAAAAATATTAAATAATTTCTTTGCCATTCCTGGAGAAATTGAACTTAAAGCTGCTAATGAATCGAGTCATTGTAGTATAATATTAGTAGCAAGATCTGTAAAACCTAATGAAATTTATTCAGGGAAGACTGAATATAGGAAAGATATGTTAAACAGCAGATCGACTGTTGGTTGGTTGGAGAGAGATGAGTTTGATGACCTGTGTTCAGTATTATCCAGTAAGCGAGTGGCCGTGACATGACATACAATAAGTATAAACTGCAGGATAATAACCAGTTTCTCCCTATATCACGTAAGGGGACGTCGAAAACTTTACATTAAGAATGCTCTAGCAAAATAACTTTTAAATAATGTGTAGGTTCTCAGAACACAATATTTCGGACCCAAACAACTGACAACTCACAGAGAAGTTAAGCTTCTTGGCCTGTTTAGAAATGCTAAAGACTGCTCTCTGTCTATAATGCTTCATGGCGTTAATGCAACGTCTGTCGTTGCTGTACAATAGGCCAGGATACTTCAACGATTTCACCCTTTCAAATGGGCTGCCATCGATTTTTATCTCTTGTCTTTTCCTATCACGACTGAACAGTGAACACTATTATTTTAAATTTACCAGCATTTATCTTAAGCTTTCACTTTTTGCAGTACTCAGCAAAGACCTGTACAGAACATTGAAGGTCTTTGTCCGAATTTGCAGAAAGTACAGTATCATCGGCATGCAACAATAGAAATAACTGGAACATTAACTCAGCTTTAGTTAGGTCAATATTTTCTACACTGTTACAGAAAAATTAGTGCCCGAATAGTGATATCCTTATGATCGTTCAGATACAAAGCAGAAAGTAAGCATGAAAGGATGCAACCCTGTTGTATGGCTATATCTGAGACCTTAGCAGTCAGATATACTTGCCTCCAGTCTTATATAATTCTTGGTAACATTATACATAGATTTAACACATTCATGAAATTGTCTGTAATATCACAGCTGAGCATCTTGTGGAACATCCCATCTCTCCACACAACATCATAGGCTTGGCTCAGCTCGAGGAGTGCACAAAACAAGGGCGTTTTACCAAGATGGTGTGTGGTGGATGTACCCGGTAGGTCGGCACCTTAATTTGGTTTTGAATTATTATTTTAATGGAAGTATTTTATCAGTTTACCATTATGTTTAGTCGAAAACAAGTTTGTCACACAACTGCCAAGGGTAGTAGGTCTGTAGGTGTCGGATCATGAGGGCTTCCCTTATCTTTGAATATGGTCATCATGTTACCTACAGACAGACCATCTGGAAGGGTTACTACCTCGAGAAAGAATAGTGTTCAACAAAACTATAAGGAAGGTAACAAAAGATCATAGGTAGCTTTTAGGTACTCGTTCGTAATTCCATCATCTCCGGTAGCTTTACCGTTCTTAAGATTAAAAAGTGCATCGGCAATTTCTTCTTCAGAGATAGGAACATTTAAAATATCATGAGAATCATGCTGACTTGCATCAACATGGATATCTCCCATAGCACTGCAGCTGTCGGTACCAGCATTTCCATTGTGAGAAGAGAAACAGGACGCTTCAAAGTCAAAGTGCTCCTATTATCAAGCCTTACTTTCACTGGATTACTGCTTTTAACATTAACTATGTTCCAAAACTTTTTGGGGGGTTATCTTGTCTTAGATTTGGTATTCGTGCTCCAGTTTGCCGTTTGTGATATTTTTTGTTCTGCCTACTGGTTATTTGCAGCAAATAGTTATCAAGAGGATTTTTTTTTGTTGTTGGTTTTACTGTACTTTTTTTGGTAGCCAAGGAATAACTGCCTTTTATCACCGTATTCCCGTGTAAACCAGTCCTTTTTAAAACATCTACTTGTCCCACGCGGGTCTGTCTCCTGTGATCTTTGCTTACCATGTGACCAGCATTGGACCCCGATAGCCTCAGCTGCGGCAGATTTAAATATAGATTGTTTAAAGTTTCAACTGCGCTGTTGTACACGTTCATTAGCAAGACCGTCATTGTGAGCTGTTTCTGCCTCTGAAAGTAGGTCAATAATATGATGATACATACGTATCCAAATTTGAAAAAAAAAAATCAATGGCTTTTTCGTTAATACACCATTTTTTTTTCGGCTCCTCATTATCCTCGGAGTGAAAATACTTAGCATGTGATTCGATTACTTCCTGCCCATCATTTACAACATGAGATCCATCGCCACCAGGGCTATGCAGAGCGCAATGTAGGTCAGAGAGTAAGGGAGAAAAGCCCATTACATCAAAATTCAGTGACAAGGTGTCAAGTGCAAAGATATTCAGTAAAGCGTAATCAATAACATATAATTTTGTCATGGCATTTTGCTTTACATAATACTAAACTTTTATCATTCCCACATCTCCCATTATATCTTTTACAAAAAACAGTTAACTTGTGTCCGAAAAAAATAATTGACGTTATTTGCGTCACAAGAAGCCCGCATAGGGTCAAAACCTCCCTGCTTTAAAAATTGCAGCAATTCAACAATTTAACAACACCATTGTTAGCCATGATGAGATTAGAAATGTCGATATTACAATGGTCACTCTTGTAAAGATCCAGATCCTCTCTCACTGATCTATTTTTAGCATTGAAATCTCCAACAATCATGANGGCTAATATTGTGAGCACTGATCTTTCACACCTACTGTCAGGCTAATATTGTGAGCACTGAGCACTGATCTTTCACACCTACTGTCAGGCTAATATTGTGAGCACTGATCTTTCACATCTACTGTCAGGCTAATATTGTGAGCACTGATCTTTCACACTTACTGTCGGACTAATATTGTGAGCACTGATCTTTCACACCTACTGTCAGGCCACCAGAAATATGGTATCCCTTTCTTATGACTGGACCAACTGTATTGTGAGCAGATGCATTCATACTCGCCAAAGCCGTGAAGTACTGTAATATTTCAGTTGTTTACATGTGCACCAGATAAACTTTTGTCGGTTTTTTTTTTCGTTGAGGTGCAGCGTGTTGTCTACTGCGGGAAGAGGGGAGGGGGTGGAGGATGGGGAGTGTGACATCCAGCTTTCTGTAGAAGTTCACTTGTCCTGCATTGTTTACTTTGTACTGCCTGCTTTCCATTGTTGCAAAAAAGATTTTGTTGCCGTGCTTTACTGAATGTCTGTTGCAGGCAGGGGCGTAGCGTCAATATAATCTATTTATATCTGAATGTCACGGCTCGCAAAAACTCCGCCATTAAGACGTCAACGTGCATGACCACTTATTCTAGTTTATCTCCCTCTAACCGCTTATAGAGGGATAATAAAGGTTTATCTTATCTTATCTTATCTTATCTTATCTTATCTTATGACTCATTCATTACTGAAGTTATGGCAATGGCAGTCAGACTACTCAGGAAATATCCATGAAAATGATATTGCTTTGTCAATGTGAAAGTTTCGTTTCGTTGTTTTAGCAAAAATAGAAGTGCTCAAACATACTTAATCAAAAGCTGACCCTTGTACGTAATACGTGGCCTTTTAATTCTCAAGATTCTAAATGCACATTTTAATGGCAGGTTTCTCTCCACCTAACTATCCAATCATCGATTGGCGCTCAGCGAGTCTATATGTAAAGCAGTGGACGATATTGTGAAAGGTCTTTAGACTTACACTTGAGAAAAAGTTCACAGAAAGTTTCTTTTTAAAATGTTTTACATTCTTCACGTGGTCAAAAGGAAATCCAAGACAATATGACCGTCCAAAGTCGGTTCGAATGGCGTCCATTTCAAAATCGATAAAAGCTTACCGTACTGTACGTCCTGTCATTAAGTGCAAAAGAAAAGATAACGTAGACTAGCAGTTATTCTGCTCCAAGATATAATATGAGTAGTTGTTGAAGTGAAAAGAATCACACCATGCAAAGGAACAAAATCTTAGAAAATTGCGACTGACGCACAATTTTATACTACATAAAGTCACCTTATATGCGTCACATAAACTCACATGTAACCACAATAATAACTGACCATTTACCTATAAAATCAATGTTTTTGTGTTGAGAAATTATTTGGTTCTCACTTTCCGCAGCAAACAAAAATATAATAATTTATACCGGACACCGATTGGCTCTGTTGACTTTCAGTGTGATATCCTAGATCCTAGTCTGGAAACATGAGCCTTATTTTGACTGGCTGCAAGGCAGATAGTATTAGTAGCCTACACTGTGTCCTTCCAACTGACCCATTTTGATTTTGACTTAAAGTTTTGAGAAAATCCATCTGCTATCCAAACGTGTTGTCCTCTCAGAGACATAGAATTATAATGGAAAAGAACATCCAGCCGAGGGCTTTTTGTCAACATCTTTTCAGTATATTCATCTCTCTTGTTTACCATGTCATGTTTGCCAATATTGATCACTGGATGATGGATTTTCACTGTCGACTGAACTGTTTCATCGAAAAATATGTAAGCTATAATAGTTGGGTAATACCCCAGCGAAATATGCACTACTGTTATAAAAAAAACCAAACCAACAGACAGACAGACAGACAGACAGACAGACAGGCAGACAGGCAGACAGGCAGGCAGGCAGGCAGGCAGGCAGGCAGGCAGGCAGGCAGGCAGAGCCTTTCATGGAACGGCAGTAAATAGAGTAGTATAGAACGATCGGTAATTTAATGGTTAACGCTTTTTCCGAATATCTCTGCTATGGCTGAAGAGAAATATTTTAAACTGAAAAATTCTGCCTAGATCTGGAGCTTCCTACCCGTTTGTCTGGCATTCAATTTACTACTGCTGCACCACAGACTACAAGGACGTCCATGTGGTAGACAATCTTAGTTTAGTCTTCAGGGAATGTGTGTCCACACTAGTGATAGATTATGTTGATGTCTTATTAGATATTATGTTGATGGTTGATTACATTATTGTTATGGACCATGCTCATATTGCTTTTAGTTTTAACTTGAAGGTAGACACGCACGTCAAAAAATAATTTTCCATATTCCAATAAGGTTCTGCTAATCCAACTTCTAAAGTTAAAGAAAAGCTGAATCGTCCTATGAAACATGTCAAATGATACGATACCCTATTATTCCAATAAAATAATCATCAAAGTGTCTTTCAACTCCATACAATATTTCTGCCTGCCCCAGACAACCCACAGGGTTACATTATGCAAAAATCGAATTCTTATGCCTACTGTGCGCATGGTGGGCACAAGCCTGCGTTAAATTAATACATTCTAGCCACAAGGCCTGGCTGTTTAGCCAGAGCTCTGCGGATGAATATATGATCCTTTTAATTCTAAAGTAAACGATAGCTGTGTTAAACAAAATCATTCTGAGGCAATAAAGGCAATACACGGTCAAACTCAACTTTTGACTTTAGATGAGCAGAACCTTAAAGGATTAGGGGTGGCTATTATAATGTCTTTATGACATGTAAATGACAGAGAACAATGAAAGTGCGACAGACGACATCAATGGTGTTATCATGAATATTTATTAAGTCAAAGGGGAGGTAACAANAAGTAAACGATAGCTGTGTTAAACAAAATCATTCTGAGGCAATAAAGGCAATACACGGTCAAACTCAACTTTTGACTTTAGATGACCAGAACCTTAAAGGATTAGGGGTGGCTATCTACTGTACAGCCTTACAAATCCACAATATTTTTGTCATACATTTTCAACCCCATAGACCTACATGCTTCCATCGCCCGAGGGTTTCCGAGAAAATGCAGCTCAAAAGTCGGGATTTTCACAATACACAGACCTCCATAACTGATCTTCCATTCAGCGCATAAATAATTCTTGACATAAGAGCAAATCCTGGTCACTCCATCTTCTTATTGCGTAATATTACACACGCGCATGGTAACATAATGATACTCTTTCCTCGCAAAATTGGCTCAGTGGGCATTATACTGTACATTATTTTCACAGAGGAAATAACCGGAGAACAGAAAACTATTTTTGACGTGCGTGTCGACTTTTAAGTTCGACTGTGTAAGCCTTGTAAAATACTGTGCATTTTTGTTGCCTCTGCATGGTTTTGTTTGACGCTTCTGCTACTTCCGGTGAAATTAAACTATTCGCACTGACGTGTTTTCACCCGTCTGCAGAGCGCTGGCTAGATAACTTGGCCGTGCCCTGAGGGTGTACAAATTCAGGGACTTTGCGTGCATAGGCCAATAGAGTATCTATTATGGTCTGTAGAACGACTCAACTTTCCTATAAGCAAAATAACGCTTCTTGTATCTTGCCGAGTGCCCCATCTTGTTATTTATAACTCTTGGGATAACTGTGATGGGCACGTCCCGTTGGATTATTATTACAGTGCATAATTATAATCATGACATGAAAGAGGAGGCAACAAAATGAACTAAGGCAACCACGAAGGCAACGTTTTTTGATGACGTAGTTAATAGGGGTGGGCGATGTCCGGTATAAATAAAAATTCGATGTTTATATCGATGTTTTGGGCACAAAACATTGATATATCGATGTTCGAATAGTCTAGATGTTAGAGGAAACAATCCAATAAATATAAACCCTCTACAATGTTGCCTCCCTTGCAAGACCGCCACGACGGTAAGGCCATCTGTAGTGTAGAAATCTCATCATTATTATTTTGATACGTTGTTTTTGTTTTTTTTTGCCCACCCCCTCACACATTTTTTTCTTTTTTTTAAATAATCTTTTTGAGTTTTGTTTGTCTGTTTTTTGTTTTTTTTTAAGGGAAGGAGAAGATGGAACGGGATGAAGGATGCAAAAGTTTCAAATGACCTATCAATGGGATAACGTAGAGAAAAGACAGAATAGGGACATGTAAGGATCCTTTCTTTTTGCCTGAATGGCTTTGAGTACATTCATTTTAACATTTTAATAGAACATACAATCGGAATGGTCAAGAAGCAAATACCTATTTACAGTCATGGATTTAAAAAAAAAAGGGATAAAAAAGTGGAATTTTCATTTTGTCGCTCTGCGGGCTCTAATTTTAATTTAATGTGTCCAGTCCGTTTAGATTTCTTTAGCAATTTAAGGGGGGGGGGATGGATGCTGTGGTGTCTGGGAGATGCATCAGACTAGCTAGTTCGAAATGAACAGTCCTTTGTCCATTACACCCTTAATCACCCAAGTTCGGACAAACCTAAGTGTCACAATTTGACACGTGTCTTACCCCCTCCCCTCCCCCTCTCCTCTACATTCCCAAATTCCCGCCACTCATTCACCTCCAGTCTCCAGCTTTTATGTGCACGGGCATCTATCTGTTAGGCTCGGCTTGCGACAGATTTTGTTGCACAGGTAAAAAAGGAAAAAGAATGCTGAGTAACTCAGTATTTATTGTGATAACACTGAGATAAAATGGAAAAATGGTAATTTTTTTCATGATTATTAAAAACATCGAAACACTTGAAAACATCGATGTGTAAATGATGTTTTCCGAACATTCGATGTATCTATGTTTAGACATCGATTTGCCCACCCCTAGTAGTTTTAACCGTTTCCGAGAAAATGGCGCACGGTGTGTGTTGCTAACCAAGCTGAACTTGGAGCAGATAGTGAAGATCGAAATAGCGAGAAAATTAACCGCACACACGCAAGTACAGTTGCTACATTGGCTTTCTCTAACAACAGCACCGATTTAGTCGAGATATCGATCTAGTCTAGACTAGCCCATGACCTGTCTATGACTAAATGAACTGTATCATTATCATTGCGGTGCTGTCCTTCGAAATAGCTGCTACATTTCCTAATGAGGAGGCCTTCTCTCAGGACAGCACCAATAGAATTTCGGTTGGGGGTTGGGNGGGGTTGAGGGAAGGGTGGAACGGGGGGTAAAAATGGAGCAGTAAGGCCAATTTGGTGTTAATCTATTACTGAATGTTAGAACCATAGTCATACTGTTGCAAGAATGGTTGTGTCCCTAGTCCGCCCTAGAGATATATAGTCTAGAGTGCACCGGCTAGGGCATGGGCATGGGCACGGGCTGGGGCACTAGTGTGGTCCTGACTAAAGTATCGATATACATATTTATTTACAGAAATTTAAAACAGCGTTGACTGCAGATAGTCTAGATAGCCTCAAAATATTTGTTATCGAGTAGACTATATAGACTAGTCTATATAATAATCATATCAAAACTGTAATAACATTGCTATACTCATGGTCCGTTATCGATGTCAAAAGTCCTTATTCTGTGTTTGTTGCATCTTTAAAAAGAAAATAAATAAATTTGCTTGCGAAAATCATTATTGTTGTTGGAATCAGTGTACTCTCCCTCTCTCTCTGTCTCTGTATCTAAGAGACTATCTCAGAGATTGATTTAGCAGGTCAGTCAAACCTTTGTCCTAATTCATATTCCCATTTCATCAATCACAAGTACATCCCTAAAAACCTAAGAATCAAACTAATCAGAACAGACGTTTTAGACTGCAACTCTACAACAACAACAACAGCAACAACAACAAACAACATAAACAACAACAACATAAACAACAACAACAACAACAACAACAACAATAACAACAGCAAATCCTTGAAGAAGCATCCAAAGAGTTCAAGTACTTGGTGTCATCTAAGTACGCGAATATTACATTAGTACTACGTGTAATCAGTAGTGGGTATTTATATGAGTTAGTAATATTTTCAATGTCCAAGCATGCACAAAAACCTCGATATGCCAGATTAACTATTGCAAATAAAAATATTCATGATAGAACTATTTAAATAAATAAACAATCGGAGAATTAAATAATTAAGAAAAAGTTGAGCTGCTTTTTCTGTGGTTTTATAAGATCCCAATTTGCACAACCCTAGATCTTACTGGCATTGGGAATCAGAAATAATTCAGTGGTACAGTTACTTTAGGGATGTTTGCTCATAGTGGTTAACTCAAAATCTCTTTCAAATTGATGGACCCGGGATTGTTGTAGAAAGTGACGAAAGTCTTGTGTCAAAACGAAATGAGCCTCGTGGTTGAGCAGAGATGGATTTTCAGTGGACTATGCCCTGGAACTAGCCAGGGGTTCTTAGAGCTTATCTCTGTCGAGACTGGAGCCACGCCTCTGTCTCTCATAGCAACCCATAATGCACCTGGACTGCTGGGGTGTAAACATGTCTTAAAAACTAAATCTTTCAATAATTAAGTGTTAATGCTGGAAAATGCTGATGATATAACTCACAAGAAACTGTAAAAAGTTCAGATTTATGGAATAATCACCCTATTGTATCATTACAAGTGGGGCAAAATCACAAACTGTAAATTATTTCTGCCCAACAATATCAGCTGTTCAGGTAATACATTGTTATGTGACAATTTTTAATGCATTAGTGGTGCATGTCAAAACAATGAGAAGTTTTCTTTAGGCACATGGCTTTCTGTCTGAAAAACCTGGCAAACTGGGCTTCATATTTAAAAGTATTGATTATCTGTATATCGATAATAAGTTATATCGATACTTTAGTCGGGACCACTCTTTCACACTAGTGCCCGGGCTGGTTTGCGGGTAGTGTGGTCCTGACTACTTTTTCGATATATATTGAACACAATTGAATAATATGGATATCAGTCTCTACACAGTCAGGAGTTCAATTATGAACAATAACTTTCAAAATGACATTTAGACAGAACGACTGTAGGAAAGGATGGGAGGAATTCTGAATGAAACTCACACCTGTTGCTCCTGTTTCATCGGACATTAGGGTCAGGGACTCACCTTGAATGATGATCCTGTCCCGATGGGCCTTAGAGTTAAAGGTAGGGTTAGGGTTAGAGACTGGGTTACATTAACAGGCATGATCTCTGGTTAGGGGTATGAGTCCTATTCGGAGTTCCTTATAAAATGAGGAATGTGGGAATAGAATTGACAGCATTCAACAATAAATACTAAAAATTTATTCCCAGTGAAGTGTTTGACAGAATGCACAAGCAGTGATTTTTTGTTTTCTTGACAGTCTTGTCATCTAATGACATTTATTGCCAAAATATTTGAATTTGAAGTTTATGCCCTATAATTTTTAATTTTGTGGATGGTCTTTTCACCTAGTCTAGTATTACAATGGATGTTTGTCTCTGTAAGCATACAAAATGCCATTACCATTCGTTGTTTTTTTAGGTCATATTTGAACTCTAGTTTCAACTACCAGTTTTATTTCAGGTATTGATACCTGTTTTAAAGCTTTATATTGTTTTTGATATATCACTCAGTAAAAATAGTCGGGACCACACTTCCACACTAGTGCCAATTTGGGACCAGGACGCCAATGCAACCATTTTTCCGAAGTCGAAGTCATCTTCTATTCTATTGTCTTTCGTAGACTTTAGGCTTTAGGAGATTTTGAATGGCCAGATAATGATATTATTTAAGCCTTTTGTTATTGAGGACCAAGGAATGTCAACCTGACTTTCTTTGCTTTTGTTTGGTTGCTATCTTTATTTCATTAGCCTAAGTCAGATTTTCCAGCAAACCTGGAAGACTGTAGTGCGACCACAGGTCCATAGTGCAACCAGGTTTTAGGTAAACTCAAGGTAAATGAAGATGAGATAAGTTAAGATAATATAAAATAAGATCCAACTTTACTGTCCATGAAAGGCACATCAGTTTGTTTCCAGCAGAGTAGACATTAATGTACATTGCACAAATTACAAGCTACACCCAAGACGCTCCAACCATACCTTCCTCCCACCCCAAATACACAAACACATACAAATGTGCACCAACACACACACATCATATACACTTGTATACTCTCACGCACGCAGGCACGCACGCACGCATGAGTTCAACATAAGGACTACAGTAATGTGGACAACGCCATGATTGTGATGGTGATGGTAAGACCTGATGGAAAATGGCATGAATGTTCTTCTGTATCTCTCTCTGTTACATTTCAAATGAATATATCGTCTACTGCATGCTGATGTTGTAATATGCACTGCAAGTGAGTGAATCAAATGTTAATGAGATGAGCAACAATTTCATTATGTCCTTTGACAAGTAAAGTCAACATTAACTTGCTTGTTTAGTTTCTTTTCCAACATGAATCCCGATAATCACTACCCTGGTCGCACTGCAGTCTTGTCAGTGGTGGCATTGATGATGTACTGGTTGCAAATAGGTCTAGATTATTTTGGTTAAAATTCATTCATAACCACTTTTGATTCAATGTTTTAGGCATAGTTTTGCACAGCAACAGTCTTTGGACAAGCTACTTTCGCAGCAACCAGTCAGAAAGCTTGAAATATCAACAGTGAATATGCCAGAAAAGATAGTAATGTTATGAGTGTAGTGCTTGAGAAGTGCTGAGTGTGGTATTTGACCAAATTACAGCCAGATGATGGGGAAGGACCCAAAAACCTTACGCAAGCATATTTATTCCAAAAGGTCAGAAGGCAATTATAACATATATATCCATCTCATTTTTTGTACTCTTGCTGTCTGCTATTTCCGATAAAACCATACCACAACTGGCACACTGTTGTAATCACCATTGCTACCACTATTAACTACACCACCACCACCATCATCACCAGTACTGGCACCACCATGACCAGAGCCACCACATCATTATGAGAATCATAATGACTGACATCCACTACCTAGTACCTATAAAATGCTCCTCATGGCGTATGTCTCATATATAGCCTCTGACAATCGTCCAACTCCTAGCCTTCCCTTGTGGTTTAGCTTTTAAATCCCATGGAACTGTTCCATGTGGGTCTCTGGCTCCTTACAACCAGTCACTCTGGACAGTGCTTGGATCCATCAGTGATGTGGAGAGGGGGAACATGCTGCATGGGCAACATCCTGTACTCTAAATCACATCGCCCAGGCTCGCATCCGAGAAACAAAAGGACACTCTGGCTTCATCTTCAGCGGCAGCTGCACAATATGGAAAGCAGCAGATACTGTTTTTATAAGCCATCGATCGATAGGGCACGGCGTCAGGAGTTGCTCCTGAAGCCCACCTGAAGCCGTTTTTAATAGAATACATTGTATAATTAATATCAAGCCTGATTTTGACTGCTTCATGACTGGTGCTAGGATGAACGCCATTTCTATGTTCTTATGAAGACTGATTATCCTCCGATTTTATGTGATCAGTAGATTATTGCTGCTGACACCCAAGAGCAGTGGTGATTGTTTGATGTTACAGACAGTGTTTTGTTTTTCTGCAGATGGGCTTGATGAGGAGACTCACTCAGTGGAGGATGATCACCTTCAGGTTGAAGTCTGCATGTCGACACAGCCTGCTCATCTGTTGTGTTGTATTACTGACAGTGCTAATGCTGTTTAGTTACGTCATCAGAAAGAAATCACCACTACAAAGACAGTCACACAGAAGTGGCACTTTGATCTCTCAGAACTACCGTCAAGTGCCACATAAACATAGTCCAACCAGAGAGGACAGACATTCATGTAAGAACTTGTTTCTGAAGCCAAATACCAGGTGGATGCTTGATCAGCCTGAACTGAAAGTTGATTGCCGCAGAATCAACCCGACGCCAGATTCTTGTCATGTAGCAGACCAGCTGTTTTCCCATGGCCAGCCTGCCTCCTGCTCTCATCAGCCATTCTTCAACTTTTGTCATCTTGAGGTAGCCAAGAATTTTTATGTTACTCAGGTTGTTGTAGTTATGTATTCTGGAATTTTCTTGAGATTAATACAAGAAACTTGGGATGCAGGCCTTATGTGATCATGACTAGTCCCTTGATGGCCTGTCAGGGCAGCTGCTATCTGAGTCTGCTGTTCAGATTTTCAGTAACCGCAACACTGATACGACTTCCATGCAGTGGAGACTTGTTATCATAATCATAGGTTAACATAATGCATTCACCTCAACCTTGACTCTTCTGTGTGTAAGTTTGATACATCCAGTATAAGTTGTATTATTGGTCCATACATATACTGTGTATGTCTAGCAGCCCAACAAATTAAAGCACATCTTGCATTGTGGTGATTCTGAGATACTGGTGTCACCAAACAGGTTGGCTAAAGTCCTTTCTTTTGGTCAAGAAATTATGGCTCTAACTTAGGTAGGAAGTGACACATCCACTGTTTTGAGGAAAACACTGTTTATGTTTTAGCTTAGATATTGGCCAAAACTGCCTAGCAACCAGGATAATATATTGATGTAGTACCTTTTTTCAGTTGAACCTAGGCGCAGTGAATTCATAGAAAATACAGTCGTCTGGTTTTTTCGATTTCCCTGGGGCCACAGAAAGGAGTTCTTTGAGCTATGATTTTAGCGGGTGGAAGTTCATGTAACCATATAGCTGTGTTATATTTATTTGTGGTATTGTTAATGGCATAGTGAAATTTAGATAAAATCATCTCCTTACAACCTTGTTCTATCATTCTTTTCATTTTGAGAAATGTGAAAAAGGCTGTTTGAGCGGGACAAGACCAGGTTTGAGAAGCCAAAGGCCTTAGAAGGACTGCTTGAAAAAAAAAAAAGACACCCCATTGTTCCCAGCTTGAATAAACCCTTCTCACCCTCTCCCCCACCCCAGTCTCTCTCCTATGTGCCACTGCTGAGACCAGTGCTTGGCCAGCTGATAGGTCTGTGTGAGTGCATACAAGAAGGAAGGTGCAAACTATTGGAGTAAAGAATCCGTATGGATGACTTACAGGACTTTTTGGTCTTATTTCCAACATGTTGTCAGATAGTTTTGCGCATGCTTCAGTATAATTTGTCAGTTTAATCAATGTCTTAATATGTTCTGGCCCATTCATTGGATCGGAGAACCAACACTGTAACCGTTTTCAGAGCAGCAATTTAGTCCTAGTCACAAATGTTTTTGGCTTGACTTTTTTCACTTCAAAGTGTAGAGAGGTATTGCTTGTATGGTCTTCACGCAGTCTAAACACAAACATGATGGGTGATTTTCCGATGTTTATTTCAAGAGGAGTGTTGTGTGATTAGCACATAGAGTAGCCCATACATGCCGTGTCATTGAGTGTGTAAATATCAATCGTTTGACCTTGTCCTCTCAAGTGGCATCCTTTTCTTTCCCCCGCTTTCTTGGTCATATTGTAATGTGAAACATGTACCAATATGGCCCAACTTACCACACCTAGACTTAGCATATTGTAATGTGAAACATGTACCAATATGGCCCAACTTACCACACCTAGACCTAGCCCCTGTTCACTGCTAGGCTCGAACAAAGGCTTCAGTCTTTCACACCACACACTATATTTGGCATTTGGTATCATGTGGGAGAAAGCTGACGACGTTATTGCTCCTGTGCCTTCCCTAATGTGTTCAATTTTTAAAAAATCACGATGGACAACCTTGAATAACACGGACATTTTAATTGTATGGAAAGAAGAAGACAGAAAAACCTTCTATTTCCATCGAATTAAGGGAAACTTGAATAATTCGAGACTGAATTAGGTGGACTTGACTGTATTAAGACCATACTTGTGAAAATATGGCACGTGACATAAGCCATCCAAACACATTTTCTTCAAAAAAAATTCATGGTGACATGATTCAAAGTTAAAGCCTTTTCCCATCTTTTACAACATTTCTGGTTTGAAATAGAGAGAGTAAATGGGTCAGCCTTTTCAAATGCGTATATGATCTTTAATTGAATTGATGGTGCTGAAAAGCACCTCATTTTATTGGGAGGCTGCAGCTGTAGTAGATAACAGATTAATATTCTTAATATCCATTAAGTCCTGTAGTCAGTTATACAGTGTAGAAACCATTAATATCCTTTTGGTCCTGTAGTTGGTTGTACAGTGTAGAAACCATTAGTATCCTTTAAGTCCTGTAATTGGTTGTACAGTGTAGAAACCATTATTATATCTTTGTGGTCCTGTAGTTGGTTGTACAGTGTAGAAACCATTAATATTCTTTTTAATCCTGTAGTTGGTTGTACAGTGTAGAAACCATTAATATCTTTTTGGTCCTGTAGTTGGTTGTACAGTGTAGAAACCATTAATAT
>JAWQUT010001069.1:10856-28874 GCA_033807755.1 Ellobium chinense | reverse complement strand
TAGCATGTGACCGTGGTGTAGGGGTAGTGATAGCACCTACAAACTTGCAAGCTGAGAGGCAGTATGGGTATTTGTTGTGAAGTTAGCATGTGACCGTGGTGTAGTGGTAAGGGTAGCACCTACAAACATGCAAGCTGAGAGATTCCTGGTAAGAGCAAAACATTTTCTAGAGTAGGTCTTTTTTCGGCCCCTCTTCTGAAAATTGGTCCTCCATAGTGATTTGGTAAAATTCCCGGTGACCCACTTACCTAGATAACTAGAGAATAATATGCAACATCTTAAACAAAAAAGAGACTGGACTGATATTTGTCCTCCCCTTTAATTGTAATAGAGATCAAGAATAGGCCATGCCACCCAATTACATAATATGGTTATTTAATACTTCTGTTAATAAGTACACTTTTGACCAATCCCAAGGTGTATATGTAACACCCATGCTCCACTGTATTGTGTCTTCCATTTCTTGACAGTACTCAGTAACCAGGTGTATTTCGGATTCTAAGCTGCTCAGGGATAGAGTTGTTGATACTACTGAACTACTCCTCCTTTTGTTAATGTCTGTTTCACCCATTGCAGAAATCTTTATTTTCTTCTCACTTAGTTCAATAACTACTGCACTTACTCCTCCTTGTCCACTTACTTAGTTTCACTACTTTATTTTACACTACTTTAGTTTACACTGCTTTTTTGTACTGTATCTGTGCCCTACTTTATCATTACTTTGCAAAACTATTAAAACTACTCCTACAGCCATTTTAATACATTTTGGTATCTAATTTCATATGAGATCAAGACCATGATTAAAAAGAGTTCTTTTATTGACAAGGCTGGAAGATTAGTGGAAGCCACTGTGGTAAAGTCTTTGTACCTGCAGATTGATGTGATAGTGAATATTTCATCATGGTGATCATTATGTTGTGTAGCGTATTAGTCGGGTAGCAGCTGAGATAGATGATGGTGAGACTAGTACTGTAGAGATAGCATCTTGTTGCAGGCTCTGTCTTGCTCTGTCACTGATTCCCCTGATTCACATTGTTACATACAATACACCAGTCTCACAGCTGCTACCCTACTTGACACAGTTCTCCTCCTGCATTACATCACACATACAAGGCTGATAGTTCCCTCAGTGCAGTACATCACACACACATTCAAGGCTGATAGTTCCCTCCCTTCGTTACATCACACACATACAAAGCTGATAGTTCCCTCAGTGCAGTACATCACATACATACAAGGCTGATAGTTCCCTCAATGCAGTACATCACACACACATTCAAGGCTGATAGTTCCCTCCCTTCGTTACATCACACACATACAAGGCTGATAGTTCCCTCACTGCAGTACATCACACACATACAAGGCTGATAGTTTCCTCACTGCAGTACATCACACACATACAAGGCTGATAGTTTCCTCAGTGCAGTACATCACACACATACAAGGCTGATAGTTTCCTCAGTGCAGTACATCACACACATACAAGGCTGATAGTTTCCTCACTGCAGTACATCACACACATACAAGGCTGATAGTTTCCTCAGTGCAGTACATCACACACATACAAGGCTGATAGTTTCCTCAGTGCAGTACATCACACACATACAAGGCTGATAGTTTCCTCACTGCAGTACATCACACACATACAAGGCTGATAGTTTCCTCAGTGCAGTACATCACACACATACAAGGCTGATAGTTTCCTCCATGCATAACATCACACGCATACAAGGCTGATAGTTCACTCAATGCAGTACATCACACACATACACGGCTGATAGTTCCTTCCATGCAGTACATCACACACATACAAGGCTGATAGTTCCCTCCATGCAGTACATCACACACACATACAAGGCTGATAGTTCCCTCCATGCAGTACATCACACACACATACAAGGCCGATAGTTCCCTCCATGCAGTACATCACACACATACAAGGCTGCTGTAGTTCCCTCCATGCAGTACATCACACACACATACAAGGCTGATAGTTCCCTCCCTGCATTACATCACACACATACAAGGCTGATAGTTCCCAGCTGTACCCAGCACTTGTGCAGTTTGCTACAAGAGTGACATATTATCCAGTCTAGTCAGAGTGACCTGGTGGAAACACTTTGGACAATGATGCAGAAGAAACAAAACAAAACACAGTTTAATTCTTTGTCTTGATGAAATGTAAATTTTCTGGAATAGAGATGATGTTAGCAGACATGAGATGATTTGCACAGGCCACAATGATGTATTGAATACACAGCATGATGAGCAAGAATGAGCAAAACCTGGCTGCAAGAGAAACGTTTCCCAGTTGATCTACTAGTACATGTATTTGCATTATAGGTGAATTCTTAATCTTCAGTTAACACAGTGTCTGGCATGAGTAGATATTTGTGGATCTCCATGGGTGTCTGTCAGCTGTCTAGATAAACATTTCTGCAGTACTGTGACTAATGTGTGTATACTCTGTAGAACTGTTTGTACATAAAACATCCATTAGTTTTAATAAATTTATTATATATCTATCAAAAAACGTCGTGTAGGTTCTGAGTGGAACCACAGTAGTAAGTTTCGGTAATTGTCGTGTGTAGACAGTCAGGGATCTTTACATCAGATTCTGGGAGTCCGCGCTGCTGTCCACTTGAAAACTTTCCCACTGCTCTTTCAGCCATCCCCAAGTGATCTCTCTCATCTTTCCTCTTTCCTCATAAACTTTTAGTTTTTCTATAGATCTTTGTGTTCCTTCCTTTTCCCTGATAAATTTTTATTTTTTTTCTCTAGCTAGCAAGTGCTGTAGATGTCATCTTCTCCTGACAGATCTTATATTGTTTGCTTGTCTTTATCACTGTGTGAGTCATTTCCCTTTACGATTTTCTTCCTTCAGGATCTGTGATTTTTCTCCTCTTTCATATCAACTACATTTAGTTATAAATTTTTGTTTTTGATTTATGATTAATTATGTCATATCTAATCTACTTTGGCAAAGATACCGCATGTTGGCTTTCCTGCTCAATGAGATGATAATGAGCGACTAGTGTAATGGTCCAACTTTTTGAAACTCCAACCGGTTGTCTCATCATTACTGACTTCCATTGTACATGTGTGTCTTTCTGTTGTAAACAGCATCATTATTCTGAGTTCCTCAATTTCTCACTTGTGTACTTATGTACTTGTGTGATTGGAGTGCTTGAAGCTCGTCTGAGAATGGCTTAGTCAATTAGTGTTCGGTACGTCATGGTATTGTACGGTAATCATTGATTCATTGATTAGTTCCTGTGCTTGTAGTTTAAAACTTGTGTAATGTTGTCAACTTTCTTCCAGGATTCATCGCAAGTTCTCAAAATGGAACTGCAAGTTCAGCAATCTCAGATCTTCTTTGTAGCAGTTCGAGTGACCTTCACCTCCCCGGGAACGGCGGCGGCGGAGCACCTGGCTACACTGGAGATGTACGACCGTTTGTCTCCCTATGCCAAGTTTTCCGTCTGTGCAGATGACATTGACCTCTCCCTGTGCATTTGCGATGTGAATAAGTCTCAGTTTGTTTCACCAGTCATTCCACAGTTACAACATTATAGGGATTTGAGTGTCTTGACTCAGTTTGAGGTCTCTGTTCAAAGCTTGCACAGTGACGGGGACTGTGTTCTACTAGTAACATACAGACATGATAGCGGTGCCGTCCTGTTTACAGCAAACACGTGTAGGGAGCCAAGTTTCACTCTCACCATATCAATAGAAGCTGATAGGAAATTTATTTATTATTTGCCTTCCAAACAGATCCATCTGTTACCTGGCGCTATGCTGCTTGTTGGATTAGTTTACAGTGAAAAGACTCTAGGCTGGACATGCTCGGTGAAAGTCACTTGTACTGCTATGTCCTGGCACCACATAAACAATTTGTTCTGAAAGTTTAGTGACTACTCTGTCAATATTCAAGTGCATACAGTTAATATATAGAGAGAATATGCTATGACTACTGTATCTACATGCATACAATTAGTATTGAAAGAGGTGCTGTGCAACTGCAGAAAACATTGTCCATTGTCTACTTCTGCTGCTGTTCTCTAATGGAGGAAACTACACTGTTTAGTCTACCTCTTTACAAGCGAATCACAGAAATGTTTGAACAATCCTAGCAACTTGCTTATAGTCCTGTCAGCTTGCTTTCAGTCCTAATGACTTGCACTGTCCTAGCGGCTTGCTCTTGATTCTGTCAGTTTGCAATTGGCCTCCTAGTATTTGCAGTAGAGGTGAATTCTTGCCCTTCAGTTATCGTGGTGACTGAAACTGACACGAGGAGACAGTCTTGGATCTGTTTGTGCTTCAACTGTCCTCATGAACATTTCTCCACTGCTGTGACTGATGTGTGTTCACCCTGTAGAAGTGTTTGTACATGACATTCCATTATTTTAAATATAATAATACATTTATTATGTATCTTTCAAATAGTTTTGTGTAAATTCTGGGCTGGGCGGCTTGCTTTCAGACTTAGTGATTTGCACAGTCCTATGGACAGTCCGTTCAGAAATATTTGCCCCTCATTACAGTCCAATATCTCAAAAACTGTCGGATTGACTTTTTTGGAAATGTGCAAGTGAGGTGTGTAGACCGATGACCTAAGATGTTTCATAGTTTGATTATTACAGGATAAGCCGTTTTTTATTTCGCCTATTCGCGCTTAGTAAATCATAACCGACCGTGAATTTTTAGGTCCCAAAAATTAGAATTGACAGTACCATCACGACTGTCAAGGCTGCAGCAATCCAGAGGCGGATACATTAACAGACTGGGGGACGTTCCTTACGCAAGTAATTCTGGCTTCAAATGACTGTCATCAAAATGAATGTCTTCCTTTTTCAGCCATGATCTGATTTCCTCCATTTTGCTGGATGACGTAGGTACCTTATCCTCTGAATGTACAGCATTGTGATAAGAGGCGTTATCCATTACCAAACAGGAGGGCCTATCTAACAATGGAATAACGTCTTTCTCGTTCCAGTCTAGGAAAATTGTACTGTTCATCTCTTGATGATAATCTCTGTCATCTGTAGAAACAGACTGGAATACAAGTTCTACATCCTCTATTAGACCCCTCTGTCTACTGCCAGCATGGGCTATTACTCATTAGGCCTATCAGTCTCTGTCCTTTTCTGCTGGGTACATTCCTTTTCAGTGTTCCGTCACATGACTGCCACTCCCTGTGAAACGTATGATGTGCATTGATCCAAGTTTCCTCCAACTATACAATAGCATGGCTTTTGTTGCGGCGCTTTTTAATTTCACAAGGATATTTGCATCTGACAGATATTAAGTGCGGTTTCTCACAAATCATGTTTCTTCCACTGGAACACTTTCGAAACGCGAATCCAGCACTCCTCATTTTCCACAAAGATGTTTTGGAAATTATGTCAATCTGATTGTGCTCCTTTAGCCAGCATTTAAGCTTCCTCAGGGTAACAAATTCTTTAGTGATGAGCATTTTAAGAATTTCATGCCAGATGACATCATTGTCGAAAGTGTCAACTTTTTCTGTCCTGCCTTGTTTCAAACCTGTGGTTGGAGTTTCGGTGCCCTGAATCCACCGAGATAAAGATCTTTTGTGCAGTCCAAGTGCGTGTCGTGTTCTTACCTTTGGGTCAGAAATCTTCTGATAAAGACGACTACTTTTTGGTTCTCTACAAAAATATTTGTATAACTGCAAAGCAACATTCTGAAGAGTAATTAATCTTATCCTCATCTTGATTTGTCAGAAGGTAAACAGGGTAACCAAAAGAAACTAAGATGAAAACAGGCCCATGACACAAAAAGTCAGACAAGATTTCTCCACTTTCGAGAAGACATTTAGGAAAATGGTGCAGTTCGGTGCACAGGGTAAAATGTTTATGCTTAATCCGTGGTGGGGTAAACATGTATTCAGAAGTTGTTGAATTTGCCTGCAAGATTGGAAATATCCTCATAGATGTAATTATTCATTGACCTCGCTACTGTAAGTAAGTCAAAATATTAGCCAGAGAACCGTGGTCATTTTTTATATAAAACAAAGAAGCGAAATCAATAACGGCTTTGATCTTCAAAGGGACAAAAATATTGGCATAAGGTCATCAGTACTCACAAACCTTGTGCTGAGTTTCAGTGAATTTGGTTAATCAACTACCGAGATATAGCAGTATAAAAAGGGGCAAATATTTCTGAGCGGACTATAGTAACTTACATTCAGTCCTAATGACTTGCACAGTCCTAGTAACTTACATTCAGTCCTAATGACTTGCACAGTCCTGGTAACTTACATTCAGTCCCAGTGGATTGCAAAGGCCTTGTGGCTTACATTTAGTCCTAGTAACTTACATTCACTCCCAGTGGATTGCAAAGGCCTTGTGGCTTACATTTAGTCCTTGTAACTTGTATTTACTTCCAGCGGATTGCAAAGGCCTTGTGGCTTACATTTAGTCCTAGTAACTTATATTCACTCCCAGCGGATTGCAAAGGCCTTGTGGCTTACATTTAGTCCTAGTAAATTATATTCACCCCCAGCGGATTGCAAAGGCCATGTGGCTTACATTTAGTCCTAGTAACTTATATTCACTTCCAGCGGATTGCAAAGGCCTTGTGGCTTACATTTAGTCCTAGTAACTTATATTCACTCCCAGCGGATGGCAAAGGCCTTGTGGCTTACATTTAGTCCTAGTAACTTATATTCACTCCCAGCGGATTGCAAAGGCCGTGTGGCTTACATTTAGTCCTAGTAACTTATTCAGTCCAGATGACTTGCACAGGCCTGTAGCGTGTTCATTAAACGATGATCCATTTTTCCTCCTGAATGGATTGATGCCAAAGTTTGCATAGGCTTCTGAACCAAATTGTCTTAACAAGAAATATTTGTTTCACATCGTCTCTATGTCTGTGATGGATAACTTTCACCAACACGCACAGCTGTACAGTATGAAAGTTGAAAATGTAAACAGGAAAGGAAATGTTTTAGTAGAAACTTCTTACCGGCAATGAACACAGAAAGTATACTGCTTTAAAGGCATTTACCCAAAGACAAGGAAATTACAAGAACGATGACAGGGTATAAAGTGAATATCTAAGGGAGTTTAGAAATCAGCGCCATTTCATCATTGGTTCTCAGTGGTAGAATTGAGTTGGACAACGCTGTCAACTGGCAAGGCTAGTCAGTCATTTAAAAGCAGTAAATTAGTCAATAGTGGTTTTTTGCTGGTCTTTAAACGGAACAAAACTAGGCTTCACTATTCATTTGGCAAGATGCCTTGACAGAGGAGTAACATTAGATCTTTTCAGTTTAATTATCGACGAACGTACTCTGATGTGACGTCTTTGGCTGTATCCCTACATGTTTATCACTGAATATAGAGCCACAAGCCCCCCAGGGTCAGGAAACTAGAGTTTTCTTAAATGCGGCATCTGACAGTTCCACTGTATTGATTAGAAGTGAAGATTCTCACGTTATCCATATTGTCCTTTGGTGACACTGACATTGGGATCATAATATCATCCATGTAGTCAAGATAATTATAAGTACAAACAAACAATGACTGATTGCATCACCTGCAAGTCAGTCAGATTAAAATATTAATAAATTCTCACTGACATTGCAAATATATTAAAGTTTTGTGATAGGGTGGGAAATGGCCCATTGGTTTATTTTATCATATAAACAGGGACTATTACCGGTGACATAAAAGAGTGTGATAATTTTTTGGTATGTCACACGTTCCATAACTTTGACCTTTGACCTGCTTAGGAATACTTTGATTGGAAGCCTTGGAAACCCCTAAGCGTATAAATATGTGATGTCAATTCTTTTGTGGCGTCATAAATATGTGACGTCATTTCTTTTGTGGCGTCATAAATATGTGACGTCATTTCTTTTGTAACTATTTTCACTGCCATCTGATTTTGCTCTGTCTAGATTAAAAAAAAAAAATTCAGTCTATCTTTCCTATCGCTTGTCACCATTCTATTCACGTTTCAGTTCAGTTAAATATTTGAATTAAAGTACTTAAAATGTTACAGTTGTTTTGTCGTCTAAAGTTTCATTGATGATTGTCAGCTGTTTAGATCTACTTTGTGTCGCATCACTGTATGGTTGATTCAGTTCAGTTGTGATTGGTATGTCTCAAACAGGGTGAGGGCCACTTCAGAGTCCTTTTCACCATTAAAAGTTCATTTTTTTAATTAGTTAGAGTGTATATGATAAAAAGGATCTAAAACTCGTGTTTGTTTGATATCAGATTTATGGAAGTCATTATACATTTATGGTATTCGCTCGCCAGAGGCTCGTGACTACGATAAATAAATGTATAACTCATTTCATAAATCTGATATCAGACAAACACTCATTACAGATCCTCTATTTTTTGGAACAATCTTTTTAATATCTTATATAATGCAATAGAAGCCTGTTCATTCTATCAATTTTTTTTTTCAGTCAACAAAAATTGTGAAACTTTGCAAAACGACATATGCGACAGAGTAGATATGAAAGGGCATATTAGGTTCTTGGAGAAAATATTTAATCCGCAGTTACCTTTTTGAACTCTCTCAATGAACATTACTTTTCCAGGGCATTCATCCGCAGTGTGTTTCGGTGAGTTCAGTATCCTATCACCTCTAGTTCTTTGTCTTTTTCACTTCATCAGTGGAACTAGTAGACTACTGTCAGCTGTCTATCGCTTATGAAGATTGTCACTCATTCATGGAATATAGAGTCAGTTTAGTTTCCATTACTGTCTTTTGATTTTCTACCACTCATCTGTTATCTCCCTTTGTCAGGAGTGACATTGCAAAATAACCGAAGTGCAACAATGTGGTGTTTTGGTGTTATCCTTTTACTTCACGTTACTGTAAAAGGGCTAATGTTTGACCAGGCAGGAGCTGCAATTTTTTACTAACATTTATTAAGAAACGTTACCACAAAAACAGGAGAAAGAGGCAAGAAGTATTTCCTGTTAAGATAAATTTGTTTAGAGGCCTTTGCACAATTTCGAAACAATCCATTCATCAGGAAAGAAGATATTGAAGCAAAACGTACTCATTTATTTGTGAACCCACTATATTGCTGGTTCATGATGAAAGTAGACTTGAAAAGTTGCAATAACTTTGGCAATTTTCATTATTATCGTTTGATTTCTTGCATGCACTCTCAGAATAGCAGTACAGTACCTAACTAGAACACCTTAAGATATTTTAATCAATTACTAGTAAGATAGATTTTCATAATTTTCTGTCGTTTTCAAAAAAAGGAAGCAAATAGAAAGATTGACATGCTTACATCAACTGAAATATACTGACGGAAAAAAGAAAGTGTGTATGGTTTTAACCTGGATTATAAAAAGACGGAAGTACACATAGTAGTAGTGTTATATATTTTCTGAAACGGCATTTTATTGTGATCATTGTGGTACAAAAAGAAATTTGATTTACACTGATCTACATCACGAAAATCACAGTAGGGCCCGGGCGCAACACCCCTAAATTGAAAATTCACAGAGTCAGTACTTTGTGTGTCCTCCCCAAGCTACGATGACAGCCTGGCACCGTCGTCTCATTGATCCAATCAGTCGTTGAATGAATGCTTGTGGAATGTTATCCCAGATGTTTTGAAGATCTCTTCCTAGTTCATTCAGGTTTTGTGGCTGGTTTGATTGCCTGTCCATTTCGTCCCACAAATTTTCGATTGGAGACAAATCCGGAGATACTGCAGGCCAATCCAGTGTTAGAACATTGTTGAACCAAATGGAAAGAGTCTTGAGGTTTCTCTTTACAGGATTAGAGGAAGCCATTCCTTAGAGGACAAATTCAATTTAATTCAAGTTGAAAATGATAAAGATGAGTCAACCGTACGCGAGCGAGCGAGCACACTGGGGAGGTCACGACGGCAGCCTCTTGTTTATTTACCGTCACAGTGCAATGGGCCAGTGCATTGTATACTATACACTGCTGCCGAGATGTTTAATTATCGATCGATTTTTCAGCACCGCCGAGCCCTCCTGCATTCTCTTCCCCCTACTGTCTTATCAGCGGTGGTGTAATACACACGCCCTACTTATTGTGCTGCGGTTAATGGCACTCGCAGTGTCCAGTTTTATTGCCTCTCTCTATCCGCGGCACCATCTTGTTTGTTTTTCAAGCCGTCGGCGTTGTTTAGTACTGTACCACGCGGGGATGACGCCAGGGAGGTGATTTTGCCTCTGTGGCAGCGCTGAGCAGTTGGACTAATCAGAAATGGGCATTAATTACTTCGTCTTATGCAAGGATAATTAATAGACGCATAGATGGGAAAAAAACTATTATTTCTTTTTATAATAAATAATTGGAGGTATCCGGTTTCGACACACAGTGAAACCTCGCTATACCGCCACCCGTTATACCGCCATTCCCGCATACCGCCAGCTTTTCGCCGTGGAACGGATCTGACACCTATACAAAGTCACTAAAAATCTCGTTATACCGCCATCCGCCAACAGTTTAACTGTTACATTCATAACTTGAGTATAGTAAATATTGCTCGTTATACCGCCAACGTAAATTTAACCCCCACCCCCCACTCCCCACCTCTACCTAAATCCAGCTAACAGACGGAACATCACTTGGCGCCACAGTCTGTGCTTGTTACTCAAACACCAATCCTACTACACACTCTTCGCTTTTTGGAAGCGAAGTCCTGATAGGCCTACTGATGGGGCATGCAGTGGGAAAGGCGGGTCACAGTTCAATCTCCTCTCGCTCAATAGGCCTAGAGAGTTTGCGAACGAACGTAAGCGCGCGCGAGGTGATGCTTCAACTGGTTCGCACCGGTCGCGGGGTACGATGCAAACACTACACATTGATCTATGACGTAGGCCTAGCGCTCGTGTGATTCTCCGACCCGGATGTGTAATGTGTAGTAGTCAACTTCTTTTCTTATCATTCTCCAACTTGACACATACGTTTCCAATCCTTAGTTCTTGCTTGTTTTTAATTTTAACTCTATTGTTTTAAAGGGAGATAACTGCATTATTTTAGACAATGTTAGCCAGTCCAATGTTGGTAAATTACTTGTTCTACATGGTATTTTCGTTGTACCGCCATTCTCGTTATACCGCCATTTTTCTGTTTGCCCCTTACTTGGCGGTATAACGAGGTTTCATTGTTCATGGACTCGACTGTTATGAAAATTGAAGTGTCTGATTTGAAATGACTGCAGCATCCAAGGTGACAGTAGATGTTATTTATGACAGGCTGTCTTGATTATGGTCTTGGTGGATCAAGTGCACATGATCATCCTGACATGATATGAATATTTAATATGTAAGTATTATATCTATTGGTTTAGTTGTACAGTGTGACACAGAAAAAAACACCCAACAACAACAACAATACCAACTGAATCAACCGTAACTTTGTGAAAATTTCAGTCAGCGTTTTGAAAATGCACGTGGAGAATATTTCATCACGGGTCTCAGTCTGTAGACAACAAAAAAATATTCACTTTTCAACACAGACTAACAAGTAACGGTCACATATCAACAAATATAGACTAGTACTAGTAGTACATGAACAACTTTGGGCTGCAGTCAAATGTGGGCAAATTTTATGCATACAAATTGTATTGTTTTCACAGATAGCATTGCAATTAAAAATGCACTGCATATCAAGTTTCTAGAAACATATTTTACAAATAGCAAATGAAAGTAATTTGAAGAGCATCATTTCTCCAGATGGATCCGTCAAAAAGGAAATGAACTGATAGGACATTTAAAGAAAATGCTCAGTGTGCCGTCCTCTTCTTCCAATGCAAAGCTTCAGGGACATTGTAGGAATGATTACTGCTTATTCGCTGATCAACTCGATATTTTTGTCGGACCTGGCACATCTACGACTCCTAGATGATTGACAGTCGAGGTTTTCAACGATGTCCATTCTCTGTGAACTTCTGTAGCCATGCATAGATCAGCTCTTCTTCACTTTCCCGATAATGGCACCCAAACCTGTTGTTAAATTTAAATATTGTTCGCTCTTTTGACTTTGATTTCAGGCATTCTTTGAGAGCTGAAGATTTCTGTTGATTTTCTCAGGGTATCATTGAACTAAAAATCGGTTAAAGCCTTCGTAAACAAACTTCCGATTTCAAGATCAGTTTGAACAAGACGATGGGTCGAACACAAGCTGCAGAATACAAGTAACATTTGTAACTAAGAGCATGGATGGTGCCAAGGAAAAGCGCGCGGAATTCGATTTTGACCTACTATTATGATGTTCATATAAAATCACATTGACAGTAGCTATCTAGATCAATAAAAGATGATGTGGCCCATACCTCAGGTATTCGTAAGTTTATTTTTGAAGAATGTAACTTTAAAATTAAGAGAGTTACAAAGGATATGGTGGATATCGGTTTTTGTATTTCTGCGTGTTTGTGTCACCATGTAGTGGTTTGGTGTGTTTTGATTCTGAATTTGAGTGATTATTGTACAATTTGTATTTAGCATATGGGCTCAGTAAATGTTCATAGATAAACTCAAGTGCCATTTTTACCATCCACACATGGTCTTTGTTCTCCTCCTATGATCAGCAATGGATGTGGGTGCTATTTCAATTTGCTATTCAGGGATCCAAATGGTTGTATTTACCATACAACAGTAAAGGGCGACTATACAGTGAGCGAAACGATTTGATCCACGCATCGCCCATCAAACCACTAATCATGTTTACAAAATAGAAAAAAAAATAACCAATGAGGATGAGGCACGTATGCTGTAACCGCCAGGCAAATATCAAAGATGAGGGGGAAATGGGAATTTAAATTATGTCCGCTACAATCAGATTCCCCTTACAACATTAGCCCAGAGAGGAGTAGGAGGAAGTGGAGGTGGAGGAGTGGGAGGTGGAGATGGTGGTGGTAATAATTGTGGATGGGGAAGGTTAGGCCAAATCACTCATTTTGTATAACCCAATTAATCCGCTAANTACTGTATTTTTTTTTTTTTGGGGGGGGGGGGGGGGGGGCTTGCCAGCCAGTGTCAGGGTGTAGAAATATGTGAAATGACCTGTAAGCTAACTAAAGCATCCAATTTTAAATTATAAAGTTTCACGTGCAATTTGAACCTTCTAATTCTAGATTAAAACAAAAATAATGTGTTAGGTCTGTGTATTAGCACATGGTCTAAACCAGCCTAATGAAAATTTGGGGACCAAATCAGAATTCGAGATGACCTTTTTTGAAAGAGATTTATGAAAAATTTTTGGGCGTTGAACCCCCTTTCTGTTTCCCTAAAAATATCGGGCAGAAGAAGTACTTTCACTTCCAGGTAAGAAAAATTCTGAAATCAAAGAGGTATTGATAGACCAGCTCAAAATGTTCATAGAATGGAAAGAAGAAAAAACAAATAAGTTCCAGGTTATTTCCAACATCAAAAAAAGATATAAAAGATGGGCGAGAATTCGGTATAAAAATATTTTCACTGGAATTCAGACTGAAAAGTATAATATAGAAAACTAGAATAGGATATAAAATGGCAGATTGTGATATAAAATGCTAGGACCAGGAACAGTTTAGCGCCAAAATGTGGAGTGTGTTATAAATTTGCATGGTCTGGAGTTCAATCTAACATACAAGATCAAGAGTAGAATAGAATGCGAAAAACAGAAACACAAATTGCAGTGACCAGGACACTTTGCACTGACCGGAACATGCTTTACCCCCCTACGACATGTACTTAATTTTTTTAATCTTCCATCTGAAAATAATAATAGACTATATAAAATTGTGTTCCCCAGACTCTGCATGCAAGTTTATTTTTGATGTGTTTTCTTTCAGACTATTAGGTAGATACCGATGAGAGTTTTCAGAATATATGTAGGGGAGGGTGGGGCGTGTCGGTGCAGTCATATTATATCATATACCAATATCTTCAGGAATTTAACATTTTACAGGATCACTGTTGATACGAACTTCTTTTACTTGTGTACAAAATAATCATAGTGATGCATAATGTAACAGCGGCTGAGGGCCAAAATAACGGATTTTGGAGGTTGAAAATAGTGTTTTGCAAACTGCATTGTCAGGTTGAAATTTTGAAGAGAGTAACATTCCGACCTACAGTACTCATTTGCAGTGAAAAGTTGACCAGTTGTTTTTGCTAACCGAGGTAAAGAAAGGAAGAAAGTGTGTGATGTTAATTTGCTAGAGATCGATAAACATATAAGAGTAGGTATGGGATGAGTTATGGATTTGTCTGTAATGTGATCCAGACAGAATTCTACTTCAAACACTTGTGACAAAATCTGGATGAGTCATTTAAGCTGTACAGATATGCCATACAAGACAACAAACACAGCTGCACCAACTTGTCTCACTGCATGCACCAACACATCCCGTATGTCAAGTGGCGAGTTGGTGCCGTCAGAGTAAGTACATTTCATGCGGTGCTGTGTTACTATGAAAAGGGTGGGATCAAAATTAATGTTTTTGGCGAATTGTATCGAGCAGATATTGCTTAGTATAACTGTGCGTATAAACATTTTATAAAAGATTCAGGTAGCATTTTAAACAGCACCAATTGTGAAAAGTGCACCAACACACTCCAGCCTCCCCTACTGGCTAAAACAACGAAGATTTTGATTTAGGCCTCTTGATGCCAGTAAAATTGTGCAGTAGAATCCAGGAAATTTAGAAACTGATTTATACTGTAGGTGCAAAAGCTAAATTAGGATCCTGCTGTTTTCATTATTATTTTTATTTATTTGTTTTGATATTCTGTTCATTGGACTGAAATTTTATTCCGAATCCACGTTTTTAGATGTTACAGTATATCAAATTCTTGTCCCTGCATTTTTATAGCATATTCCAGTCACTTCAATTTTTTTTATTTTATTAACAGAATTCTGGTGTTAGGCTATTGCTTTTAACGTTTGATGTTTAATTTCGAGATTTATCGTTTTTATTTAGAGAGAAAAATTTGATAGTGAATTCCTGTTCTGACAGACTGCACTGTATTCCTTGAGGGAACAATTGTATATTGAAATTCTGCCCATCTTTTTTTGTGTCCAAATCATCATTTCTTCATTATATTAATTCTGCGGAGTTCTGGAAAGGCCATTACAAAAATTTCGCAATCCGGCGTTGGGCGTTAGATCGTGTTGAGTATCAAGGAAGATTGTCACTCAGTGAGACAGGATTCATTTCTTTCTCCACCAGCGTTTTACTGTACATTCTTCTTAAAGTGGTCTCAAATTCAACATCTTGTCCAAAGTCTATTAAATACTAGTCACCACCAATGAATATATTTGAGAAGATTCGTTTTGTCAAATGCAATTCCCAACACTAAACATTTGAAAGGAGTTGAATCCAATTCTTTACCAGTACCACTCAACACTTCAAAAATTGACATGTACAGTATTCCGAGAGCCACTGATTTGGGGAAATTCCTAAATAGAATAAAAAACTAAGAGCCTACTTGTAATAAAATACTTTTTTTTTATATCACACAATAATTATGGTAAACAAACTTTTAAAACATAACAAGAACACAAAAGTCATAATAGAAAATCTTAAATTTATGGAGAAAGGGAGTATGTCCTCCAGCTACAGAGCGACGTTCGAATTATTAACCACTGGTTAAAAATAATACGGTAGTCTTTTGACTGGAATACTTTGGTGAAAACAAATTTATAATGAACGTATTTCTCCAATCAGTATCACATAATGAATTTATAATGAATTTCCCAACCAGTATCACATTTTATAACATGGGCGATTCTCTTCAAGGTTGTGAGTGTAGTGAATTAGATCACATGTGGCTGGATCTGAAGGTGGAAAATGAGAATATGTATTCCTGGATCAATTTAAAACAAGATTACTGGATTGTTACAGACAAATATGGAGCGAGGAATGTCAAAGCAAGTTCAAGCATTTATTAAAAGCGACGTGAAATATCAAATGTATTTGTTTATAAAGACTGTACCGTGTACGTGTACAGACGGAGCAGCAAAGGTCGCTGTTACCAAGATTAGATGACGCCCTCATGTTTTCCTGGTATGTAGAGGTAAATAGCAAAGATCCGTGCCGATAGTGATTGACAGGAAATGTAGTCAGTGCGGAGCATTCGAAGAGAAGTTTCAACGTTTAATAGAATATCTACAGTTCAAAAAGGTTAAGGAAAAGTTACTACCATGGTATATAAAAGTAAAACCTAGTCTAGTCTAGCGTGTTTTGTTTAATCAAATTGTTGCAGACCAATAAAAGGATATAAAGATCTCAGCAGAAGTCAATAAGTCCTCCAACATTTATTGTTATTAAAATTTGGAGAAAACCTGGTAAAACCAACCCATCTGTCTATTTTGAAGCATGGAGTCTGATATATTTGCACTTAAAAGAAAATATTTACCCAGCTTTGGTTAAAAAATAGCCTTTTTTTCAAATGACATAAAATGTGTCTCACGCGACATGCGACAGCAAACTGGTGTACAAATAACAAAAAAAAAAAAAAAAAGNGGCACAACATTGAAAATCTTTATCTACTCATCCTTCAAGAACCTTTTCAATTCTTATTCCATGAAAGAATAAAATCTCAAACTTTGTCTTCTTATCATATCCGATCAGTATGGTCGTCATGTCACATGTCATATGACACACAATGCACTCCTCGAACTTTTCATAGCTTTACTCACGTATAACCGAACATCACAAGTCCTAAAATAAAATACTGTAAGAAATAGAAGATAAAAATACACATCAAATTGATATTTTATCTCTGGAACAAATCTTTCTTCAACACATATTACCTCTCGTGTGACGTAAAAGTCAGTGTTACTGCTAGGGTTAGGGATAGGGTTTGGGTTATAAGGGTAGAGTTAGGGGTTAGGGTTAGGATTAACCCGTGCGGCAGTGATCGGGTCTTATACGATCCGGGGTCTTCTTAAAATAGGTGTAATTCTGTTAAAAATCACTTCTTGGATCCGAAATTTCGTGACTTTTCCTACAAATTATTTTCCTCACGACCCACAAAAAAATCAATCAGTTCCACCCCTAACTTAATGAGTGACCACCACTTTCTGACCACAATATCCCCCCCCCCNTGATGGTCGAGTCTTATAAGACCCAATCACCATTATAGAGCCGCTGGTGATCGGGTCGTATAAGACGTTTTGATTCGCAAAATAGAGGGTGATTTCAGAAGAGAAAACATTTTACCGGTCATTAGGAAAGTCATAGATGAAATCGAAAGTGAGGGAAAACAATCATTTTACGGCCAGGACATAGTCACAGATATCCAGTGTTAAGCTGCAACTAATGCATTGTGTGAAATATTAAATTAGAAGCAGTGTGAGTGAAATGTTTAAGCTGTATTCATTCATGAGTCATTTAGTCAGTGACCATCATAGAACTTCATATTACTAGTTTTCCAGGAGGGCTAGTCACTCTTTTAAATTTCTCAACCAGGGAGCAAATGATGCTGTTGTTTGAGTTGGAAGTAAACAAAGATGAGATGCTGTAATAGAAGATTTGCCACTTAAAAAGGTGTTCGTGAACCAGGAGAGGACCACTATAGTTTCAAAGCTTGTTCATTCTTATAATGCCGTAAGTCAAGAGATTTGAGAATGTAAGTTATGTGTTAATTAAGACAGTGTTGTGCTGTCCCCCAGCAACATAATTAATGTATGCTCATAGATCTAGTACAGAAACATATACACAGTGCAACACGTATTCGTCGAACTCGTCCGTCCGGTGGATAATGTTCGAGGAATCCGTGATTCGGGGAACGCGTGAAGGTTTGTGACACCTATTAGAAGGGCAAATCACTCATAGTGTACACCCGATTAATCCGCTAATATATAAAATCCCCCCCTCCCCCTTTTTGGGGCCCTGCCAGCCAGTGTTAGGGTGTAGAAATGTGTAAAATGACCTGTGATCTAAATAAAGCATCCAATTTTAAAGTTTCAGGTACAATTTGAGCCTTCTAGATAAAAAAATAAAATGTGTAGACCTATGTATTCGCACGCGGTCAAAACCAGCCAAAT
>JAWQUT010001068.1:49480-62326 GCA_033807755.1 Ellobium chinense | reverse complement strand
CCTCTTTTTTATCCCCACTCTTTGTGATTGTAGAAAACGACATTCTTCCACCATCATCCAAGTCCTTGAAGACATTCTATCAATTCCTGACCAAAAATGCCAAAATGCAATGGCACTAGTAAGCAGGATCTACATCTTCTCTTCATTAACTTATTGTAGTCGGTTGGTTGGTTGGTTGGTTGGTTGGTTGGTTGGTCGGTGGGTGTTGTGTGGACCTGTGATATTGGTACACTACTGACCTGTTGCTTGATATTGTTCCCTGTGTGACAACTGTCCTTTATATTGAATGAACATCCTTGTTGTCTTGACCCTTGTCATGGTGCTGCTGCTGTTGGCCGTTGCACTGAGTTTCTGGTGACATAGAACCTTTACAACTGTTATACAGGGAACACGCACTGAGACGGACAAGAGTGTGTTGACAAAAAACTGACCAAGTTTCCCGGAGGAAGATGTGTAGTCAGGAGGAAGATGAGTAGTCAGGAGGAAGATGTGTAGTCAGGAGGAAGATGTGTAGTCAGGAGGAAGATGTGTTGTCAGTGATCAAGTGTCAGTGAAAATGTTGATCATGACGACAGAGCATTTTCCTGTTAAGAAGATGGGGAGAAAGAGAAGGAAGGCTGATTTGTAGAAGAGGATCTGTCATGTCAAGAGTAATCGTCCAGCCTGCCGCCATCTTCCCATTTCAGCCACTGGCCCACTCTCTTCTTATGGTGTTTCCAAGGACTGTAACTCATCTGAGACTAGTTTTTCTAAGTGTGCGATTTTTTCTTTCAAAAAGCCTTGAGTGTTTAACTGAATTGTAAAAATGTTCATAATCTAATAAAAGTAAAAAGCTCCAACTTCATCATTAGTTTCAGTGTAATCTGGTTCTAAATCTAAACTCACGGAACACGACCAAATAAAAAACGACTGTCTGACTTTTCTGCATCTTCTGGAAACTGAGTGAATGACAGATCAGGACTTTTGCTTGTTTTAGGCAGAGTCTAAACACCATTGAAAACAATAATCTGCGAGAGCTATGTTTACCTTCCCTCTGTAGGGTGTCCTACCTGCTGTTGTGGCCACTTTTTGGGTTGATCTCTGGTGTCCTGTCTTATTACTTATAGTCTCTGGTGTCTGTGTGTCAACAACTGCCATGAGAGTTGTAATGTTTCTGAGAGTCTGTGTTAGACTATCTGTATTAGACTATCCGTATTAGATTATCTGTATTAGACTATCTGTTAGACTATCTGTATTAGACTATCCGTATTAGATTATCTGTATTAGACTATCTGTATTAGACTATCCGTATTAGATTATCTGTATTAGACTATCTGTATTAGACCATCTGTATTAGATTATGTCTTTTGTACTGATCAGGGTCTCATCTTCTCTCTCCCTCTCTCTGTGCTCTGTCTGTGTGTGTGTGAGAGAGAGAGGGGAGGGAGAGAGAGAGATAGAGTATGTGAAAATATAGGGCATAATACATATACTGTACTTCAGCGCTATCAACTGTTAAGAGAAAAAATGTTTTCTCCCATATTTCGTCCAGATTCCCTGCCTACAGCTTGGACTATTGGGATGCTCTTAGCAGTTCTATGACATTAATCATCCGGTAGATACATTTGTAATATTGTATAATCACTGGAAAGTACCAGGTGCATAAAATGTGCCTTTGTAATTATGTGGTGTTATATGGCAGTGATATGTCTATGGCTGGTGACTGTCTGTCCAGGAGAGTCAGTATGTGGTGTTGTATGGCAGTGATATGTCTATGGCTGGTGGCTGTCTGTCTATGGGAGTCAATATGTGGTGTTATATGACAGTGATATGTCTATGGCTGGTGGCTGTCTGTCTAGGGGAGTCAATATGTGGTGGTGTTGTATGGCAGTGATATGTCTGTGGCTGGTGACTGTCTGTCTAGGGGAGTCAATATGTGGTGTTATATGACAGTGATATATCTATGGCTGGTGACTGTCTGTCCAGGGGAGTCAATATGTGGTGTTATATAACAGTGATATGTCTATGGCTGGTGGCTGTCTGTCCAGGGGAGTCAATATGTGGTGGTGTTGTATGGCAGTGATATGTCTATGGCTGGTGACTGTCTGTCCAGGGGAGTCATTATGTGGTGGTGTTATATGGCAGTTATATATCTATGGCTGGTGACTGTCTGTCCAGGGGAGTCAATATGTGGTGTTATATGACAATATGTCTATGGCTGGTGGCTGTCTGTCCACTTGAGTCAATATGTGGTGTTATATGACAGTGATATGTCTGTGGCTGGTGGCTGTCTGTCCAGTGAAGTTAGTTCCTCTCGTTATAACAGTTTACAGGTCAGATTTTAGATGTCAGGGAGAGATCATTGTGTTCACTCACACTGTCATGTTGATGGAGTAGATTCTGAGCGGAGACTGAACTGATAAGAGGCTGGCAGGCTGGACACTCATATTTATATGGACTCATTGTGTTCATTGTTATATTACCGAGTCAGCTCTGACTCTGCCGTCTACACGTAGTATATACTGTATACTGTCTTTTATTCACTGCCGTCTACACGTAGTATATACTGTATACTGTCTTTTGTCTTTTGTTCACTGCAGAGTTTTTGGTTTTTTTTTGCGATGAGGATCTTATATTTGTGACTTATTTCCCACCAATGGAAAGTCTCATTGAAAATAATTGTTGAAATGGCTTACTACTATTATAAAAGGCAACTGTGGTTATTTCTAATTTACTTCCCTCGTTTTTTGCGAGTTAGCGAAAATAATATTGTTACATTTCTGTAATTGTATTCATTGGGGTCTGTCATATGTAGGGATTCGCTGTATTATTTTTATCTCTCTTATTTTATTATATTCTATCTCTACCGCTACTCTTCTTCTTGTACATGTGTATAATATTACTTTTCTACCACTGATCTTTTCCTTGTACATGTATTACATCTCTACCACTACTCTTCTTCTTGTACATGTATAATATTACTTTTCTACCACTGATCTTTTCCTTGTACATGTATTACATCTCTACCACTACTCTTCTTGTTGTACATATACAAAATATTATATCTCTACTATGCTCTGTTTTCTTGTACTTGTATTATAATATATATTTCTACTACTCTTCTTCTTCTTGTCCCCCGACATCCAAACATCTGACACCCAGCAGATGCAGGTGTGTTGGAGTCCAGTTGGCACGAGTGCTCACCACATCTATTTATAGAGTCATGTCTCATAAATCCAGACTCAGGTAACCGGAAACCTCGCTTAACCCAACGCATCGTGTGGGAATTATTTTTTTCCCCTTTATAAAACTCACCGATGATCTGGAAATTGATGACAGTCCGAATCCAAACATGAAAACTGCACTCCATTGTAAATTGCATGTACAGTATATTATATTACATATATGTATGTGTGTATTACATATATATATGTGTAAATATATATAGATATGTTACGTGCAGGTTGTGATACGCTTCGTTAATCCGAAAGAAAATCAAGGGAACCGCTGTTTGTTTAGATTTTATAAGTCAGATGTGACTGATAGGGGAGACAATCCCTGGCCAACGTGTGACACCACGTAGTCTTGTTAACTTCATCTCATGGCTCAGTCAGCACTGGCCCCCATCACGCCATCACCTCTCCCTGGGACACCAAACCAAGGAAAGGCCACAGGTAGAAGATACGTGACATAGATTAGATGAGCTGCTGTCGGATAAGAGAATTATTGAAAGGGTAAAAATCAAAGCTTTTGTTTGTTTTGCAATGTTATAGTGTAAAAGGGGGTAGCTGTGATTCTTTTCTTCCTCTCATAGTTATCTTCTTTAGTTCCTAACTCTTAGCATGCAGCAGCCGCCCCCCCTTCCGCTCCAGGTGCACAATGGTAAAAAACATTTGACAACTACTGAAGTTGGGATATATACAGTAATACTCTTGCAGTTTAATTCATATGTTGGCAGAGAATATTGTGATATTGTAGAGAAAAGAAGAGCAATGGATCAAACACAGTTCCATACATTTAAAGGTCTGTACATGGGACAAAAACAAAACAACATGGAGACAGAAATAGTTTGTTGTGTGCTGCTGTTTTATTTGTCTTGTTCTTTGGCGAGTCTCCTACAGCCTCGAGTCAGATTCACCAGTCCTGGTTATCACTTGAGGCATCGCCAGAAAGTGGGTGAAGGAATGTAAAAGTGCCCGTAGGTGAAAATGGGTAACTAAACAGAGACTATCAGGAGTTGTCTTCCTAGTGGGATGTAGTGAAAAGCAAAATGCCAGAACTGACATTAGTGATACTGACACTACTGACACTAGTGACACTGACAGTACTGACACTAGTGACATTGACAGTACTGACACTAGTGACATTGACAGTACTGACACTAGTGACACTGACACTAGTGACACTGATAGTACTGACACTAGTGACACTGACAGTACTGACACTAGTGACACTGACAGTACTGACACTATTGACACTGACAGTACTGACACTAGTGACACTGACAGTACTGACACTAGTGACACTGACAGTACTGACACTAGTGACACTGACAGAAGGGGCCTGGTCAGCTGGAAGTGTTCTTGAAGTGTGAATGTACCTCAAAAATACCTCTGCAAATGAATTTTTACCCCGTGGGGAAAAAATCCTTGTCTTCTGCGCATAACGATATTCTATTGCTCATTCAGTCAATCATTAAACTACAGAAGATATTGTTTCTAATTCTAGACTGCCTGGTTATAATGTGAATAAATTACTTTTATTTTTCTCGTTTTCTACATTATAAATAAGTTTCGCCCGATAGTTCATAGAATTCGATAATGCAAACCATTACAGGGGATCCAAAAGATTCGGATTATCGAAACAAGACTTGTTGTAGAAAATGTTAAGTTGTGTCCCAAAGCCTCATGTGTTGAACACATCACACCATTGTGCTCGTAGTTTAAGTTTATTGACCAAACGGTTGAGTGGTCACCCAGAGTCAAAAGTAGGAACACGTCGTCAGTCAACCTGGCAGTGACCTTTTCTCCAACGGTCAGCGACCTCAGGTATATCAACCTGATCTGTTGATTAGCGTCACATTGGCCTAATTCCTGTTAGGGTTCAGAGTTGTGCTGGACAGCAACATATCGGGTACGTGACATGATTGACATATCTGGCATGATAATAGCTGGGCCTGTATCTCCAGGTGGTCAACCGGCCCAGATGTCATGAAGTAACACATGTTTTGGAACATGGAAGATGCTGGTAGCTGTTTTTATTTTTATGTCAACTATTTATGGACTGCCAACATAGTGAAATAGTCATAGACTGCCAACATAGTTGTTAACATTAAGTGAGAGAGTAACGGACTCACTGTTAACATGAAGTCCTTTGTAAGAAAACAATCAATTTGAAATTGTACATGAAGATTCACGAAAGCATCAGAGACATATCAGAGACACTGGACATTTGAAGAGTGTTGTTCCAAAATTCAGTAAATGCACTTTCATTGGAAAATGATTTGGTGATGTATTCAAACTTGCATTTCTGTGTAGATTCATTCAAAACCTAATTGAGCTCAAAATCTGCACTCCTTAAACTTTTACATCATTAATTTTAACAATAAAAGTACAAGCAAGTGATTATATGAATGAAATAAAGTACACATATATTCTTTTTATTTGGCGGGGAGGGGAAGTAGGGGGGGATGGTGTACTCAAGGATATGTAAGAAGTTGTATTTGGAGGGGGAGTNTAACATTAAGTGAGAGAGTAACGGACTCACTGTTAACATGAAGTCCTTTGTAAGAAAACAATCAATTTGAAATTGTACATGAAGATTCACGAAAGCATCAGAGACATATCAGAGACACTGGACATTTGAAGAGTGTTGTTCCAAAATTCAGTAAATGCACTTTCATTGGAAAATGATTTGGTGATGTATTCAAACTTGCATTTCTGTGTAGATTCATTCAAAACCTAATTGAGCTCAAAATCTGCACTCCTTAAACTTTTACATCATTAATTTTAACAATAAAAGTACAAGCAAGTGATTATATGAATGAAATAAAGTACACATATATTCTTTTTATTTGGCGGGGAGGGGAAGTAGGGGGGGATGGTGTACTCAAGGATATGTAAGAAGTATTTGGCGGGGAGGGGGAGTAGGGGAAGGGATGGTGTACTCAAGGATATTTAAGATTTGGTGGGGAGGAGGAGTAGGGGGGAGGGATGCACTGACGTGTAGATGCTGCTTTATCTCTGAGCTTTGGGAGGACACGTGGGGCAGAGTAAACAGGGACATAATTATTGTGGAGTTGTTATGTTTACAAGACTATTAGTTTATGTTAATAGTAAAGTATACAAGCTGAGATATGTGAATGAAGACAGTAGGACTTTCTCAGCTCTAGTCTAGTCTAGGCCCGATATGAAAAATGACACAAGTTGTGTTGTCAAGAAAACATTCTGGTATTATCACCAGTCCTAAAAGGACCATCGTCCTCCCTCCCGTCATCTCACCCCACCCACCTCCACCCCCACCTCCTTCTCTACGTGCATGATCCTTATGTGGACGGCGTGAACTTTCTATTTTTATTTTTGGCAGATTTTACCGGTATGTTTATGTTTGTTTTTGTAAAGTTGACCAGTGTGTTTATGTGTCTGTATGTAGTGATAGCAGAGGAGAAACAGCACCAAGAACATTTGGGGGACATCACAGCCTTTAAGAGAACCAGTTTGAAAAGAACACAGTCCCAGGAGAAGGGATGTCTGCCTACACAAGAGGGTAGGTCAAAGGTTTTGGAGATGCCTGTCTGGGAACACCTTCCCTTGCTTTCAGTAATCAGCCTACCATGCCACACTTACCGTGCCACACCTACCGTGCCACACCTAGACTTAATAATGTTATTATAGTAAACAGAAATATTCTCAATAGCATTCATTTCTCAACATCTTCAGGATGTCACTATGCTAGAACGCTTGTGCCTGGCAGACAGCATGGACCTGCACCGAGTATATCTTCTGTCTTCTGTCTAGCTCCCTCTGTCACCGCACAATCTTTGTCACCATCTTGGGCTGTTTCCCACATACACATTATTGCAAGTGTTACATATTGGGTAAATTAAATGCACGCAGGTTTGCTTCAAAGATCTATTACAGGATGACTCCAAACAACATTTAGTTATCTCATTTCCTTGCACACAGGTCGTAAACAGTCCTTTGTGTATACATAAACTGTCCGTCACATTCACTTAACACTGTCCGTCACATTCACTTACACTGTCCGTCACATTCACTTACACTGTCCGTCACATTCACTTACCCTGTCCGTCACATTCACTTACACTGTCCGTCACATTCACTTACACTGTCCGTCACATTCACTTAGCTGCAGTTCTGCAATCTCAGTCTATGTGTATCACAATCTTTGGCACTCCCAATTCACATTCAGTCTTTTCTCTCTTATTGTTGTCCTGTAGATCTGCCATATCACTGGTTTGTTTTCACTACACGTGACTTCCTTTAATACCAGCTTCTGCTGAATCGCAACATTTTCCAAATGAAAATTGCTGTATTTCTTTATAAAAGTCACTTGATAATCGGTATTGTTTTATGCTTTCCAGGAGTTACATTTGTGTTGTTCATCCTGTATGTTGGTTGGATAAACTCAGTGGGTGTGGAAGTTGATATTATGCCAGTGTATGGGAATTACAGGACAAAAATTGAAAAAAAAACGGGGAAGATTATCAGCCAGTCCATTCAGTGATTAAGATTACATGGATGTTCTTGTAGGTCACAGCAAACACGGATGTTCTTGTAAGCCACAGCATACAATACACAGGATGTTCTTGTAAGCCACAGCATACACGGATGTTCTTGTAAGCCACAGCATACACGGATGTTCTTGTAGGCCACAGCATACACGGATGTTCTTGTAGGCCACAGTGTAGACCACATGATATGTCGTCACCAGTCACCAGCCGAGTTTTGTGTCTGCATTGAATGCAATACGAGAACATTTATTAGAGGCATTGATTTCTTTTCACTAATTGAAATCATGGCTGGCCGGGGGATAGGAGGGCAGTAAAAGTTTTCATTTCAACTTTAGGTTTTAAGAAGAAGGGGCAAAAATGAATGAGAGATTGAAATTTCATTTTTTTATATTTTTTAATGTTGTTTTTTTTTTGTTATCTTTTTAAATGGGTTGGACAATTGCATAAATATGTCAGAAGTTTGTGCACTGTTGGCACCACAAGAAAATGATATGAATACGGTAATCTATTTCCTGTTAAAAATTTCCGATAACAAACAGTTGAAGTTACAGCAAGCTGTTTAGGTAAAAGAATATCTAGGGCTTGTAGTGTTTTCAAATCTACATCACTTGGCGAGGTAAGACAGGGTGGATTTGGCTGACAAGCTAAGTAGAGTAAAACAAGGAGACGTTACGCTCAGTAACAGTAGTGAATTGTCCTTGTACACTTCATGTCACTTGTCCATCTGCTCTTTTCATACGTTTTTTTAATCAGCTCACACCTGCGCTCTTCTCTGTTGGTGAATTATATTATATTCTAGGATGGTATTGACCTACGATATTCTAATGGGTGTCATGTTCGGTATTTTAGTGAGAGTGTTGTGTGTGATGTACTGTATTTTAGCGGGTGTGTTGTGTGTGATGTATGGTATTTTAGCGGGTGTGTTGTGTGTAATGTATGCTATTCTGTGGGCGCGACATGGTTTTCTAATGGGCGTAGCATGCAGTCTTGTTGTAGGTGTATCATAATATTATGCTTTGTAATGAGGTAGGATATTCTAGTGGGTGTGATGAACGATATTCCACTGGGTCAAATTCCATCATGTGCAGCTTCCTAAGACAACTCTTTCTGGCAGTGACATGTTTTATATTACTGCTGTCTTACTTGGCACATTTCACAGAATCATTTTGTGTCATTTTTGTACATATCAAAATCCTGTCTGCAGCGTTACTTGTACAGTGTGTAGTACTTGTACAGTGTTTAGTACATTCTTTTATCTACAGTATCATCACATGGATGTTACCTACTCCTCTCTACAGTGTTATCTTGTACATGTTATATTCCTGTCTTTGTTGTCATCTCATAGATGTCACATTGCTCTTATTTGTAGTGTCATTTTGTATATGTCACAGACCACAGTTTGCCAAGTCATTTTTGTACATGTAACACACTGCAGTTTGCCATGTCATTTGTGTGTGTCCAAAACAACATACTTATCTTACATCTGCCTATATCTGGCTGTGTTGAATAGTACTTTTGACATGTCTGTGGTTTTGTCTTGGCCTTGTCTCGGTCTTGTTTTGGTCTTGTCATCTGATATGAAAACAAAGTTATGAAACTTTTAAAGTCTTCTTTCTCAAAGACTTGTTTTTGTACCTTGTATATTTCACAAACAGTTCAGGACATCAGAACTTTAAAAAGCAGCTTGTTCTGAAAAAAAAACAAAAAACTCTCTAAAGATACACTGCTCATCTCAGCTTTCAACATTTCTGACACTTGTGTTGTTTTCTCAGGCACATAATATAACCAGAACACATGGCGACGATAGATTTCAGAACGCATGGCGACAGTAGATTTCAGAACGCATAGCGACAGTAAATTTCAGAAGACATGGTGACAGTAGATTTCAGAACACATAGCGACAATAAATTTCAGAAGACATGGTGACAGTAGATTTCAGAACACATAGCGACAGTAAATTTCAGAAGACATGGTGACAGTAGATTTCAGAACACATAGCGACAGTAAATTTCAGAAGACATGGCGACAGTAGATTTCAGAACGCATAGTGACAGTAAATTTCAGAAGACATGGCGACAGTAGATTTCAGAACGCATAGCGACAGTAAATTTCAGAAGACATGGTGACAGTAGAGTTCAGAACACATAGCGACAGTAGATTTCAGAAGAATACATGGCGACAGTAGATTTCAGAACGCATAGTGACAGTAAATTTCAGAAGACATGGTGACAGTAGATTTCAGAACGCATAGCGACAGTAAATTTGATTTCAGAACGCATAGCGACAGTAAATTTCAGAAGACATGGTGACAGTAGATTTCAGAACGCATAGTGACAGTAAATTTCAGAAGACATGGCGACAGTAGATTTCAGAACGTATAGCGACAGTAAATTTCAGAACGCATGGCGGCGGTAGATTTATATGATGATTTGCTTGGCCTGTAGCAGCAGCTGAGTGAAACATGTCACATGTTCATATTTGTACACTTGTCCTTGTGATAATATACTCGTAAAAGGTGAGCAAGATCGTCAAACAGTCACTTTGATGTGAGAAAAACTGGTTAGTGTTAAGACATATAGTATTATTATGGTAGAGGTTAAAGTTTAGCAAATCTGTCTCTAATCTGATATTGTGAAACTCTCTAATGGCCAAGATGTGATCTGATTTGTGTCATGTGTTGTCTACGGTACATTGTCATGTGTTGTATGCAGCACATTGTCATGTGTTTATGTCCAGCACATTGTCATGTCTTATGTCCAGCCCATTGTCATGTGTTATATGCAGCACATTGGCATGTGTTATGTCCAGCATATTGTCATGTCTTGTGTCCAGCACATTGTCATGTGTTATATGCAGCACATTGTCATGTGTTATCTCCAGCATATTGTCATGTCTTGTGTCCAGCACATTGTCATGTGTTATGTCCAGCACATTGTGTTCCTAACTTGCTGCGTTATGTTTGTGGAATGTCATTTGTTTGTGCTGTGATTTAATCACATATGTCCCATGTTGGTGTGTTGTTGAATTGAATTGTAATGTCATGGAGTTTGTATTGACTGAGTTGACTGCGGTTTCCTGATGTTTCTCGAGCTGGAATCATGATGGTGTGTAATTCAACCAAGTCACACCTTGTCAGTTTGTGAAGGTTGATAGACAAAATGCTCCATGTCTCTTTTGGTTTACCAGCTTTGTCTGTCTGATGTTTACATGTATGAGGTGCAGTCTTCAACATCTGGCATGATGGTCTGTGTGCTTTCTGACACCCAGTTGGGTTCCAGCTGAAGGTTCAGATTATCAGTTGGTCTTTGAAAGTGTAACATTTCAGCGTTTCCTCACCCTGAGTTGATAGCCATTCTTGGTAGAAACCATCATTGTTATTACATTCTTGGTAGAAACCATTATTGTTATTACATTCTTGGTGGAAACCATTATTGTTATCACATTCTTGGTAGAAACCATTATTGTTATTACATTCTTGGTAGAAACCATTATTGTTATTACATTCTTGGTGGAAACCATTATTGTTATTACATTCTTGGTGGAAACCATTATTGTTATTACATTCTTGGTGTAAAACCATTATTGTTATTACATTCTTGGTGGAAACCATTATTGTTACCACATTCTTGATTGTGGAGATTCCTGGTTTATGAACTAATCTAGCTAAGGGAAAACAGTCGAGTCTGCTTGTACTATATGTTCTGATATCTGCCTGTACTATATGTTCTGATATCTGCCTGCACTATATGTTCTGATATCTGCCTGCACTATATGTTCTGATATCTGCCTGTAGTTTAGGCCTGGGCACAATTTGGATAAAAAATCCGAATATCCGGATTCGAGTCAAACACCCACTTATCCGATTTTTCGACTCGCGACCTGGACTTATGAACGGGTCACCTGAAAACGGGTGTATTCTTGTCATTTTCCGGTACTTATTTTATATAATTCTATTCCATATATGGGAAAATCCTACAAAATAAGTACCGGGAAAAGAGCAGAATTAACCCGTTTCAAGAGAACCGGTTACAAATTCGGATCGCGAACCATTTTAGTGAACCAAAAAGCAAGTCAGTGATCCAAAATTGGTTTGAACCGGCTATACCCGATGTAAATTTTGTAAAATCCTCCCCTTTGAAAAACATCGCAACCTCTGGTAACGGCCGTAAAAATAACGAAAATTAAGCGCATTTCAATGTCCATGTTTCAAAAGAGCACAATTATCAACACTACAGCAAAGAGATTTATAATTTAATGCTGTAGCAATGATATAATCAATTTACGCTTATCTCTACCTACATGAGTTTACCGGTTATTTTTCCGGGTAACACCGGATAATCAAAACAATTCAGTGGGTTTCGGGTCATTTGAAAAAGCGGATCAATTAACCAGTTAACCGGTTTTTAGAAATGGGTGCACCCATTTATCCGGATCATCCAAAACCGAGTCATTGCCCAGGCCTACTGTAGTTCTGATCTGAAGTGTGACTCAGCATACATGAGCTGGAGAGTGATGCTCATGTTTTATATCTGCCTTTTATTTCAGTGATCAATCAAGAGAAGACAGAGGCTGAACTCAGGGACCGGATTGGCAACTTCAATAAGGATCAGTTGAAACATACGACCACGGAGGAGAAGACAGTGCTGCCAAGCCCAGATGGTAGGTGTCTGGATCATGGATATTGATGTTTTATCTGTGTCCTGGGTAGATGTTTGAAGTTTGTCTGAAGTTTGTAAGCACAGTGGTCACTACTTAAGAATTTGTCAGTAAAGAACTCAGTCCGTCCCAGAATTGTTTTTATAACAATAATTGACATAACTGAGAATCTCATTTCAGAGATCCTAGAATCCCATCATACGAGATTCAGTAACCCCATCTCAGAGATCCAAGAACTTCATCATAGAGATCAGAGAACTCTCTCTCTGAGACATAGATGCTAGAACACCCTCTCAGAAATCTAAGAATTCAACCTCAGAGGTCAAAGAACAGAGATCCAAGAGCACTTCGAAATCAATGTGGAAGAACCCAACATTTTGCATGACATCCTCACAGCTGGAAGATACAGACAGTGACACCGTCAACTTGACATTATCACAGCAGAACCTACAGGGCCC
>JAWQUT010001068.1:15640-32554 GCA_033807755.1 Ellobium chinense | reverse complement strand
CCCCCCCTTAATCTGATAAGCTCCAGGTTCATTGGTCAGTCAACAATTTGAGGTGATATTCAGTGCTTGTCTGATTGTAAAAACTGTGTGACTGACCCTCACACACACAAAGTAGCAGTCACGGACTCCATCAGTCTTGTTACATGTACCACCATCATACAATAATTGTTACCAGCATCATACAATAATTGTTATCACCATCATACAATAATTGTTACCACCATCATACAATAATTATTGTTATCACCACCATACAATAATTGTTACCACCATCATACAATAATTGTTACCACCATCATACAATAATTGTTATCACCATCATACAATAGGTCAGTATCAATAAAAACAACAGCGACACCTAAAATAAATCATCATTGTCATCATCATCATTTTCAACAGATGAGACAATCTACTGTGCATTTGAAAAAAAAAAATTGGTTCCAAATTTTCGGACTCCTCATGAAACCATAACAAAATGACATAGAATATACAGTATATATACAGTATATCACCATCTTTACCACCATCATCTTCAACTTCTTCTATAGGGTTCTTCAGATCTTCCGCGTGAACCTCGGATTTCTCTAAGTCCGANGGGGGGGAGCGCTATTGTACGGTGCAACAACAACATCAACAAACAGCAATACAGTTCACTGTAGGCACAAAAGTTTACACCATAAACAAACCCGATTACAATATAGACAAACCCGATTACAATATAGACAAACCGGTTGACATGAAAGTACCGCTATAACTATAACCCCAGAAAATTGGAAGCCATGTTTAAATTTCGCCCTATGTTCTTAACAAACCAGCGTGAAATAAGAGTATCGCGAAACCGAAATAATATATTATTATGACCACCTAGGTGATTAAATCAATGTGCACTAATACTATTACTACTAGTACTAATATTGTATATTGTGTGACTGGTTAAATACCGATTCAGTATTATTACTAATAATAATAAATTGTACAGTATTTGTATTAGCGCACAATTCCCGAGGTGGGCTCTAGGCGCTTTGACATTTTAACATTCTCTCAGATATGCACGCAAACTCACTTCAGTACAATAAGTATGAGAAAACACTCGTACCTAAACAAACAAACAAACACACACACACACACACACACACACACACACACACACACACACACGCGCGCGCGCGCGCGCACGCACATCTACGCAAACACAAACATATGTAGATTTATTCAAAATGTAGTTGTGACAGAGTGACTATGTTTAACTAACAATCAAAATGTTTACTGAATAGATGTGTTTTAAGTAACCCCTTGAATGCAGCCAATGAGTCGGAATTTTTAATATTACGGGGCAGGTTGTTATACAGAGATGTTATTATACAGAGATGTTATTATACAGAGACGGTCTTATAAACTAAATGCTAGTTCCCCGAATTTCTTCAAGTGTGTCCTAGACTTTAAGAGAATAAGAGAGTTTTCAGAACGTAAGGATCTAACTGGCTTGCGTTTTTCCAATAACTCTAATAGGTAGTAAGGGGAAATACCATTTAGAGCCTTATAACAAAGCAGAAGAATTTTGTATTCTATACTTGCTCTCACTGGCAACCAATGTAGAGTTTTTAGAAGAGGTTCACTACGTTCGAGCCTTCGTTTTTTAAGGATTACACGGGCCGCATTATTTTATACCCTTTGCAATTTATCTCATTTCTCTTCAGTTACACCGGCCAGGAGAGAATTACAATAACCCAAGCGTGATAAAATAGATGATAATGTCAACGTTTTTGCGGCTAATTCAGTCAAAGATGGTCTTAAGGCACTAATTCTTCTGAGTTCAAAATACATGTTTTTTACAAGTTGATTTACGTGAAATGACATAGATAGTGTGTTGTCAGAGATCACTCCTAGTCCGAGGTTTCTAGCTTTTTTATTTAGCTTTACCTCACCGTCGCCCATTTTGATGGATGATTTTCACATTGAAAGATTTGATTTTTGCATAGGTGGAGCAAAAAATTAGGCCCACTTTTGTCTTGTCCTCATCCATCTTTAATTTTTTTAACGAGAGTAGAAGGCTTCCTACAGCAGCGGCCCATGTCAGCAGTTTTAGGCAACAAGACAGGGGCGGAAAAAGGGGAGGGAGAGGGGGAGAAAAACTCCAAACTAGAGTGCGTTGGTGTCCGCTGGTGTATCATCATTCAAGATGGTGGAAAACCCCACCTCAAAAACACCGTCCTGTGGTTCGATACAATGGCGGACCGTTATGTGGCTTCACCCATAGCAGTATTAGCCAAATTATTCCCGTGGTCATCTCTAGCCAACACAAGGGTGTCAAACTATTTTCGCGTCGATATGCCAGCTGTTGACCGGCTCTTCGAAGCATGTTGATTGAGTTATGTCTAGTGATGCAACTAGCACGCCCCTAAGCGCAAAAAACACTGCCTGGGACAATTGTTAACTGTCAATCAAATCCTATCCTGCTGTGCGACGTCTTAATAATCTAAATACAGTATGCCCTTTAGGCAAATGATAAATAGTGTCAGAATCGTGGACCAATGAGAGCTCATTAAACAATACAGGGGGGATAAAAGGCACAAACAACTATACAAAGGCTATGCACACATTAATAAGGCGAATCAAACAGTTGTCAGACAGATGTTCCTTTCTCTCAAATGTTATTTTATCCTCCCTTTTCTAAGGTTACAACACTGCGATCCAAGTCGGGCAGTTGTTCACACAGTTTAACAAAAGACTTCTCTAGACGATAAATGAAAAAAAAAAAGCATTACATACAGAGCCAACGAAAGTTATTGCATGTGGATAATTCTCTTTGCATTATGACTTCTAGCTTGCCTCTCGCTTTCTGACCTCAACGTCACGCTTAATTCCCGGGCTGACCGGACGACCACTCATGGCGGCCCGCAGGATGTGAAAATCCCGACTTTCAAGCTGCATTTTCTCGAAAGCACTCGGGCGAAGGGGTTGAAAAATTAAAAAAAACCCAACTACTGTGGATTTTTAGACTGTGAAGCAGATAGCTATCCCTGTTCCTTTAAGCTCAACTGCCGAGTTATTAGACAAAGACTGACCCTGCTCGTCAAACCCACATGAATTTTTCTCTTTCCTTGACCACAGTGATAAATAAGTTCTTCTCAAGTTAGTGATTATCGCTGTGACCAGTAACACTATATATGATAGAAGCTGCAGTGTGTAGCTGATTTGTCTAGACAAAACTTCCCGGTGCCAACAGTTTACAAGAGTTCTCAGGAAACCAATGTCGGTGTGACACCAGAGCGGTCGGACCAGGTTTCTGGGTCAACGGTTGTTCTCTGGATCCGATTCGCGTTTCTCCTATCGCACTTGTGGCATAATCTGCTGTAAGCCATGGAAAATACATTCAGACTTTTGTACTAGGAAGTTCTATAGACTTGGACAGCTTTGATTTACACTCAGTCTCTCTTCAATGTTTCATTTCAATCAGTCAATTACATTTCTTGATGCTCTGCAGTCGAGTTTGATTCTTTCACAAAGTTCACAAAGTTCTGCGTCTTCGTAACTCGAAAGAGATGGATTATCAACCAGTAGAATTTTATGTTTTATATCAAAATCAACCAATTTAAATTTTTCGCGCTGTTTGGCAGCTGGAGTTCGATTCCCTTACAGAAGTTATGCCCCTTTTCAACTTGGAAGAAAAAGGTTGATCATCTGGCAAGGCAATGAGATGTAACGGTTCTTATGAATCAACGAATCATATTTCTCGGTGTTTAGTAGTTTGAGCTTGAATCCCATCAAGAAAATTGTACTCCCACTTCATCACGTCCTACACGAGTCTGATCTTCATCTCAGAGAATGTCACGGACTTCTTGGAGGCTATGGTCTCCCAATTCATTCCCTCCCAACTCTCCTCCGCCCACTTGCCGTTGAGATTGCTGGTGTGACAGGCACCGTACCACCAGGCCCCGTGATATTGAACTGCACAATTCCTTCCGTCTATGTCATTGTCTCTGTCGTACGTACTGAACTTCCTAGTGTTATGATGAGGACTCAGACTGTCTCCGGCGTCTCCCGAGTAGGTTGCTACGTTGAGCTGGTAGTGATCTCTTTCACTGGCCATTGCAAAGCTTGCATAGCGGGCATGGAATTTCCTTCCATTGTACGTCATATCGAATCGTAGCTCATAAGTTCCCTGGAGACAAAGAAAGAATCAGAAACTCATAAGTTCCCTGGAGACAAAGAAAGAATCAGAAGCACAGAAGTTCCCCGGAGACGAAGACAGGAAAAAAAAAAGAAAGGTTGAAAGGATTTGGCGTAGCCTGAAAAGATTGTCAGCATGAGTTTACAACTGACTTTTTCTGTTCAGCTTGGCTTGTCATCTTCCGTTTTCTCTTCTTCACTTTCTACTTGAGATCTTCGTTCTTTTCATCCCGTCTTGTCCATTTTATTTTCTTTTGTTCTTCTATATTCCTTTCTATTCCTTTCCTTTTCTTCTCTTTCCTTCCAAATTCATTCTGTCTGTCTTTCTTTCTTTCTTTCTTTCTTTCTTTCTTTCTTTCTTTCTTTCTTTCTTTCTTTGACGTCCCTTTCTATCTTCTTCTCTCCTAGTTCATTCCTTACACCTACCATGTTGTTCTTCCCCATCATTCCGTCATGTTTCCTTTCTCTCTTTTCTCTTGCCTTCTTCTTCTCCTTTTTTAAAAAAAATATTTAAATTCCCTTCTTTTCCTTTCCTATTCTTTTCATATCATTTCCCTTTTTCCTTTCTTTCTTCCGATAGTTTTCGAAATTCTCAGTGTTTAGAAGACAAGACAGACCGCAGGAAATGTTAGAGTCTACACTAGGATTTCATCAACTCGAATCTCATCACTAAAAAATGTGCATCTTCAACATGTGAATAAACCTCGACTCGCATTGAAATTCTTAACGTGTGCGTGTGGCAGAGGTCTGGGCCCTCAAGCGGGAGCACCGCGGAGTAGCGACTATTACGTAATGATTCCCCTCCGGCAATCACTTGCCGACACAGCGGAGTAGCGACCATATTTCTATTGTCTCTACGAAAATACGGTATCGATACTAGCCGATGTCATATTATTCTGCTGGAAAAAAAAAAGTTAGTACTGTTCATCTAAAGTACTTCAAAACTGCTATTTTCATTAGTTTATTGTACATGTTAAAAATATTCTGACATGCTAAAAGTAGCAAGGCTGAATTCAGGTTGATAATCCTGTTAAAACAGCTCAGTACATTTTGTACTATAAATACAGAACCTTGATTGGAAAGAATAATCTCCTCTCTCACAAAATGAAAACTTACACGACAAGAATCGGTGCTACAGGACTTATAAATCAGTACAGATTTCGCCGAGACAGGGCCAATAAAACATCACTGATGTGGCGTTGCTGCGACACTAAGTGCAAGGCAAGATGCAGGACAAATCTTGAGATGTCAACAATATTGAACCAGCCAACAGAACACAATCACTCTGCCGAGGACCAAAACTCCATCATTAAACATAAAGTGAGAGCTGCATGCAAGAGAAAAGCTGTTGACGAACTGAACGAACGAGCCAGCAAGATTGTCTGCACCGAGGCCAAAAAGTTCGCAACTTTGGACTACTCTGACGTCAAGAATTTGACTGACTGTGTGTACAGAACCCGCTTGAAGATACGGCCAAAGCTCCCGTCAAATAAAGAAGAAGTCTTCATAGCACTAAGCCAGTGTAAGTTTAAACGACAGTATCAAACTCTACGTCAATGACACTCATACCGAAATGATCATGCTATCGAATGAAGAGAACCTGCGCCATCTCCGATCATCTGAGCAAATTTATGGAGACGGAACCTTCAAGTATTGTCCCAAGTTTTTTTTTTTTTTTTTACCGGCTCTGTGTTCTCCATGCGCTAGTGAATGGCCCTTTTACAGTATGCGCCTTCTTCACCTTGCCAAACAAGACAAAAGAGACGTACATGCTAAGAAAATTATCAGAAGTTTGCGATCCCTTTGGATTCAAGAGCGTACACGTGGATCTGGAGATAGCAATGCACTCTGCCACTGGAACAGTCTGGCCACATACAGAGATCAAGGCATGCCAGTTCCACGTAGCCCAAGCCTGGTTTAGGAATATTCAAGCACTAGGCCTTGCAGGAGAGTTCAAGGACCCCGAATCTGAAACTGGAAGATGGTTAAAGCTGTTTTTCGCTCTTCCTGCCCTTTCAGCTCATGAAATAGAGGACTTTTTCACTTTTACACTGATGGCCGACGCTCCAGAAAACCCCCAGTCACACAAATTTGCTGATTATATTTTAAAAAAAACTACATTGCAGATCAGCCCGATTTCCCACCAACCATGTGGACCAGCACAGACGATGACCATTCCCCAAGAGAAAAAAGCTTAGAGAGAGGGAAGAACAGAAAAAGGAGATCACATCAACGTATCAGAGAGGAGAAATATAGCAGTGAGCTTTTTAAAGAAAGATATCATTAAAAATGCTTCCCGCCAGTCTGTAAATAGACACGCCTGCTGTTTTAACATGTGTATATATATATATATATATATGTGAGCGGGCTAGGCCACTCATAGAGTTTGAAGGTAACTTGAAAGAAGCAGGTCACTGTTGCGCACATGGTTGCCACCATGTGTCTAGGACTATGTACGAGAATCCTTGAGAGCACTACAGGGTCATTTTGTTATATACACTGTATTATGACTAGTAAATGTATGATCGACGGGTGGGGAATGTGTCCCCCTACCCCTTTATTCCGTTTGCTCCAGTCCAGATGTGTATGAGCCATATAAAACCTGCGTAACAGGGCCAGCTGCTACTGTCCCGTGCTCAGTGTTATGCCAGGGTCACGCGCGCTGCTGACCACTGGATGAGCACATTAAATTTGAACGGGGGCAATCAGGTGCAGATTCCAGAACCTGTCAGAATTTGACCCCTCCTCCTAATTGATGTTAATCCGCCACAACTTTTAGAGCGGTTTCCAAATTTATAAATTATGAATTTTAATTACCAAGTTTACTTATTTGAAAGTGTGAGAGATTTTGTTATTATTGACTTCATATTTGCTATTTTGGCCCTTTGTTAAAGAAATCTTCTTCTGGGACTATTTATTGTTGAGGACTAGGGAGTAGGTGTCAGGTTGGCATATATAAGGGAATGNATGAAAGATATAGACAGTGCAAATTGGACATATGTAACCGGGTGGCAAAGCTTATAGTATTCGTCATTAATGTGGGCCCAGTTTGATAATTATTTTACATGTTACATATTATCTTAGGGAAGTGTGTCACTAGGGATTTTACCAAAGTACTGTGACATCTGAGAAGATGGGCCGAAAAAACTTACACTAGAAATTTCTTGTCCCTGCCGGGAATCGAACCAGGGTCTCTCAGCTTGCAAGTCTGAATGTGTTACCACTACACTACAGGGGCGCTAACTTCACAGCAGTTTAATTCTCAATGACCGACAGCGGAATATGTTCTCTAACTTCCACGTGCGATCCTGGTGATCACCCATGACCCTAACACACTTCCCGACTGCTCTCACATATATATATATATATATATATATATATATATATATAATCTGACAGTTTTACTGCGACGCACGAAGCTACACTTCGCAAAAAATAAACAATAACATTTCTAATGCGGCCACACATATAAATATTATAAATATCAGTGACAATCCCAAGCCCGTAAACGCAGAGGGGAAATGTATCGAAGTACATGTAATCGCCACAGTGCGGTATCGAATGATATCCTAGACAATAGACTAGGCAGTCGCTACTCCGCTGCGAATATTTCTTTGATCTTTTAATAATAGGCAGATTAATAGTCGCTACTCCGCAGTGCAGCCCCTCAAGCAGTATATATCCCGAAAGAACAAAACTTCTCAGAAATTGAGCAGTTCAGAACCATATCGCTCCTCAATGTGGAAGGAAAAATATTCTTCTCTGTCATGGCGTCCAGTCTGACTGCCTGTCTCTGGTCGAGAATGGACAGGTCGATACTGACTGTGCATTCCAGGAGTTCGGGGATATTTAGAAGATGCCACAATGATCTGGGAAGCCACTCAGAGGGCCAAGACGGAGAAGATGGATCTACACGTCATCAGGCTCGATCTCGCAAATGCTTATGGCTCTGTACCACATCAGATGCTATGACAGACATTGGAAATGTACCACGTCCCAAAGCCAATAAGAATCGTGCTGCGGATTTACTTCGCTGGTTTCCAGATGAGATTTTCCACCAAGGAATACACGACGTGATGGATTGATCTACAGGTGGGTGTTGCCATGTGATGTACCATTTCCCCGATATTATTTGTGCTGGCCATGCAAGTGATACTGAAAGCTACAGGGGACATGGATGTCATATGCCACCACTGAAAGCGTTCATAGATGATACAATTATCCTGACGTCAAAAGAGAGTGAAGCATGGAAAATGTTGAGACGGCCAGACGAACTGATCACGTGGTGCCGCATGAAATTTAAGCCTAAGAAATCCAGGAGCTTGACTCTGAGAAAAGGGAAGTCAGCTGATGTCACATTCACTGTGGCCGACCAACGAAAACCAACAGTCGGCGAAGAACCAGTGAAAAGCCTTGGCAGGCTGTACGATGCCACCCTTCGGGATACCAGTGCTGTCCAGCAAACCAAGAACATGTTAGAAGATGGACTACTGCGTACTGACCGGCGTGGGTGTATCGGGACGTTCAAGATTTGGTGTCTCCAGTTCATTGACAGTTAAGCCAGCTGGCAATATCGAGTTGTACGTGTACAAACCATTCCGGATCGATTCGGTTTGTAAATCGAACATGTACTCAATAAAGTTCTTGAGATATGTATGTATGTATGTATATAAATATTATAATATGATATGCTAAGGCAAATTCCTTCAGTGTAGAGTTCAGTGTGTTATCGGACCTCAGATGTGTCTTTACGTAGTCCGATTACATTGTTGAATGAATGAATGAATGAATGAATGAATGAATGAATGAATGAATGAATGAATGAATATACTTCTAAGGTCATCTGGTGGATCGCCTCGTTGCCCAGCCAATAATCCGTAGTCACATTGCCAAAACCATGTTTGTACTCGTCCCAGCCACGATAGAAATCCACGTCCCCAGTCACTCGTCTCTGATGCAAGAAAATAGAGAACACACAAAGTTATAATACACTAGTATGTGAGACCACAATGTTATACTAACACTAGCATGCGAGAACACAATGTTATACTAACACTAGCATGCGAGAACACAATGTTATACTAACACTAGCATGCGAGAACACAATGTTATACTACACTAGTATGCACATCTACTCAGACTATTGTTATCTACAGTACACATGTGACAGGGACAGGTAGCTAGGACATTTTCACTACTCGTCACAAGGGAAGAAATCGGTTTAATATTTTCAGAAAATCTAATGTTAACGTTTTCTATATTATATCATTTTAGTTTAGTCTTATTTTTCAAAAGTTTTTCCTTTCCTTTTTGAGTTTTTTAAAACTCGTTTTCGTTTTCGACTCAAAGTCGTTTTTTTTTTCCGTTTTGGTCTCGAATTTATTCAAATTAATTCAAGTTTTAGGTTCACTGTTTTTAACTATTCAAAATAGTTTCAGTTTGGACTCGTTTTCAAAAAGCTTCCAGTAACTAATTTTGAAGGTTTTAGTTTTGCTTTTAGACCTAACTGCGATATAAAATAACAAATAACAACGACAAGATTCTCTCACAATAATTTTGAGCAGGAAACAGCTCACACAAAATAAATTTATAAAACAAACGGCTATTTAAAAAAAACAAAACAAATGTGCCAAAACGGTTTTTCTCACACGATTTTTTTTGTTTTTTCTTTTCAAAATAATTTCAGTACTTTTCGTTTTCATTCAGTTTTCCATATAGATAGTATCTCACAGAGAGATACACTATCAAACTTAGTGAAAAAATGTACAGATTTTTACTCGTGGTTTTCTCCTTTGAACATTATAATTTTAGTTGGTTTATAAAAAACTAAAACGAAAACGAGAATAAAACTATTTTGACAGCTAAATTAAAACGAAATTAATGAAACTCTTTTGAAAACTAGTTACTTCAGTTTTCAAAATATTTATAGTTTCGATTTTAGTTTTAGTTTCCGTTATTTCAAATTTTCCAAATTTATTAAAAAAAATTTTTTTAGCTTTAAAAATAGTTTTCGCACTGTTTTTCTTTTACTTCTTCAAAATTGTTATCATTTTCGATGTTTTTTTTTGTTTACATTTTTCAAAGTCGTTTTAGTTGTTTTTAGAAAGTAGATTTAGTTTCGTTTCGTTGTGAACAAAAAATTCAAATAACTTTTTTGTTCAGCGTTAGTTGTACTTTTGCTTCGTGTTGAAGAAAAGATTAAAACCCACGCGAGACGCTCTATAATCACAAATTTATGAACACAATTTTTCTTTCACATCTTTTCTCCTAATGAGCTGATCGTTTTGAAATTGTGCATCGCCTCCTAAACCAGTTTGTCTTAACATCAAAAATATTGGTGCCCCTTTTTCTGCGTTCGTAACAAAAGTTTGCCTTATAATTTTTGGTAAAAAAAAATTTCATCTACCGCTAACGTAGTTTTACAAGACACGTGACATGAAATGAAAACACCAGATCATCGTTTTTATCTACGTTGGTTATTTGCATCGTCTGTCTCGATAAAGTGAGAAACTAAAAACATTGAGAAAATTCAGTAATCTGTGACATATAAATACTCAGAGAATTTATGTATGGTAACTGTGAGTGCCAACGACTCCCGCTCAGATTTTCGTTAACTCAACCTCTCATCGATTTCGCTAAAATACTGGGACCCCTGCCAAAGACATTGTTACAGTAAAAAGAACTTGGTAAAAGTAAAAGATTATTGCTGACATTTTAAACTTGAGGTTTTCTGCTACTGACTCCGTTATCTCAGTGAGTAAGAAGACATTAAGAACAGAAGGTTTTGGTGAACTAGCGGGTGGTGTTTGCTATACTGTATGTCTTGGCCCAGTTAATCAGCAAACATACAGTACCAACTTTTGTTCTTACAGCATCTTCCTCCGACACAGACACAGCCCTTGATCAAAAGTTCCCTTAACAAACCTGAAACCTTACAGAGTTGCAAGCATTGCGCCCAGTTCTCAGGTCCGGACATCGCAAATGACGTCACCAGAGGCTGGATAACTCAGTGGTTGTAACACTGGCTTTGAGAACCAAGGGTCCGAGTTCGACCTTCACCCCGGACATTTCGTTCCCCATTTTGACATTTCTGGTATAAAGGCATACAACTGTTTTTAACTTAATGACGGGACAGATGACAAAGTAATAATTAATGTAGGTACATTGTTCCATCTTCCTGTCTCTATTGGCATTTTGTGATTAGCTGTTCTAAATCTACAAAAGGAGTGTCTTAAGTGTATTGGTAGGTCATCTAAATAGTTTTCGAATGTTAATTCTGACTTGATGCACCTATAAAAGGCAGCTTTCCCCGATTTTTCTATGCTGCTCTTCCAAAACTGGAGTGCGTGGATCTGGAGGTTGCGGGTTCAAATCCCACCCGTGGCAGGGAAAAAAAATAACAGAAGAGCATTTGGGAGTCATGACCCAAGTGTGGACCTGCCCCTTTAGAGTGTCAGGAGGCCAAAGAGATGAAACACTTGTTAAACAGAGTTATCTTTCTCTGAGATCTTCTGTTGCCTAGCTCTCGGAGTAAGAGAGTTTCCTATTTATTTTCAAATCAGTCTGGTCTGTGCATGACTTCCTTGCTTCGGTCAAGTGCTGGAACAGAAAAGTCGCAATCGGTGCTTCACAGTATGGCTATAAGTAGTGGTAATATTAATACTCGTAGTATCGGTAATCGTAGTAGTAGTAGTAGTAGTAGTAGTAGTAGTAGTAGTAGTAGTAATAGCAGCAGTAGTAATAATATTAACAGAGAAAAATGAAATGGACCATTGCAATTAGCCTGGATATGCCATGCTGAGCATAGCAACAGTTACGAGATGGAGATGGAGGGGGAGAGAGTGGTTACAGGGTGAAGCAAAGACGGTCCATTTACAATGTCTTTGGGCTTGAGAGAGACAGAGAGAGAGAGCGATAGGAAGCAATGAGAGAAAGTGAGAGCCTGAGTTGCTAAGGAAAAAAAAGAGAGAAGGCACGTAATGAACAGTGACTCAGGGGACAAAGGCATCTTGACTGCTCTCTCTCTCTCTCTCTCTCTCTCTCTCTCTCTCTCTCTCTCTCTCTCTCTCTCCATAGCGTCTAGTTCTTTTTATTTTTACCGCCTGTTTTCTCATAGATTCTTATCCCACCACTCTATTGCTCCTTGCCTTATCCCCCCTCTCTCTCTCTCTCTTTCTCTCTCTCTCTCTCTCTCTCTCTCCATAGCGTCTAGTTCTTTTTATTTTTACCGCCTGTTTTCTCATAGATTCTTATCCCACCACTCTATTGCTCCTTGCCTTATCCCCCCTCTCTCTCTCTCTCTTTCTCTCTCTCTCTCTCTCTTCATCCCTGGAATTTTGCCCACCCAACTCATACTAGGATCTATCTCACTTCCCTCACTGATAGTGAAGACCGATTCTCTCTTTCAAAACCACCAAAGTTTTCAGGTGTATTCTATAAAATGCTCTCGTGGTCATGTCTGACCAAAATAAAAAGGTCAAAATAATTTTCACGTCCATGTGCCTCCTTTTTGACCTGTTCTCGAAAGTCTTTTGATTGATTGATGACTAGTGACAAATTAGCGCCGCTCGCAAGCACAGAGAACTAGACTGTGGCGGCGTCTAAATTATCTGAAAGTTCTCCTCTAACGAATGATAATTTTATAGTGTCAGAATCTTAGGTCAGTGAGAGCTTACTAAACACAGCAGACAACAATAGAAAGGCAGTGCAAACATTGATAAAGCGACTCAAACAGTTGTCAGACAGATGTTCCTTTGTCTCATTATTTTATCCTCCTTTTTCTATGGTTACAGCACTGTATGAAAGTCGGGCAGTTGTTCACACGGTTTAGCAAAGGACTTTTCTAGACGATAAATAAAAAAAAATGCATAACATTTAGAGCCAACGAAAGTTATTGCATGTGGATAATTCTCTTTGCACAACGACTACCAGCTTGCCTCTCGCTTTCTGACGTCAAGCCTCATTCTCGCTTGACCGGACGACCAGTCATGGCGGTCCGCAGGGTGTGAAAATCCAGACTTTCAAGCTGCATTTTCTCTGAAGCGCTCGGGCGAAGGAAACGTGGAAGGAGTTGAACAATGAAAAAATACTATGGATTTTTTTAGGCTGTGAAGCAGATAGCTGTCCCGGTCCCTTTAAAACAATGATAAAAGAAATGAAAAATGAGGGTAGGAGAGAGAGAGAGAGAGAGAGAGAGAGAAGTCAAGACTTCAGGCTAATATAAGTTTTCATCAGCAGTTATCATTCTTGAACATCTCCAGACACTGGCTGTCCGACACTCCCGACACACGTATTTTCATTCGGCTTTCCACCCCTTCCCCCTTACCTTATACAGAGAAAAAACCGAATTAAACACCAATAGCATAATATTACAACAACAAACATATTATTATGTACTGGTAGCTTAACCACATCGGTCTTATCCTCAAGTCAAAGGCCGTTGTTGCCTGAGCCAGTCGGATTTTTCTGATCGTCTCAAGGCAACAAAGCTCGTCATGAGCTGCTGGATAAAATGTGTGAAACAAACTTATACCCAGAAAGAAACCAATAAACGATGTGAAATAAATCCCAAGCGAAAGAATGCCATTTCTTCTCAATAATGACGCACAGGTCGACGCCTCCAGGCGAACGCAGACGGGGTTAGAGCAAGTTTTACGTTACTGTCGAACAGGGGCGTAGCGCAGGGGTCAAAACCAAGTAGACAAATCTGCACATAGATTAGGGTCACTCTACACTTTACAATAAGGGGAGGTAACATGCTTGAAATAGAGAAACACAATATTCTACAACAGCATACTATTTTTTTACTATCTAAGCCAGAAAATGTATGATAATAAAATATCATGACAAGAAGAAGAAGAAGAAGAAAAAGAAGAAGAAAATCAATGATAGCATCTACAGAATAATTGCAGGCCAACTGAATTTGTGTTTACTCTTTGTAGATGAGACTGATGCCTCTTTTGTCCTTCATGTAGATTAAATTATCAAGAACGTGTCGTAGAAAGAAAGTTTTAATGATAATTAATATTTCTTAACTCAACTGAGTTTGCATGTCAGTAAATTGAAACAACGCGGTTTTTTTCCTGTCTGGCTCATATTTAATTTGGAGTCTTGGAGTGTATATGAGGTAAGAGAGTGCTTGGCGCAGGCAAAATTGGCAGCTTTAAAACAACAGTCACGTCTGCTAGCGGCTTCACGTTTGCTGAGGGTCTCACTAAGTCTGTATTACCAAAGGTCAAATCTGAAATGTTGTAGGATCTACAGCTAGATCTAGAACTAGTCTATGTTAGAAAAACAGAGACTCAAAGCCTTTAGGTAACACTAAATGTAACACACACGACCCAATTCCAAGTCGGTCAATGGAAAAGAGGAAGTCACGTATGTGAATTTTTTTTTTCTTGGCCTAATTTATGTTCCGTTGGTAATTCCATTTTGGCCTACAGGCATGGACATTCTAACTTTGCTGGTGGGAACCACGGGGGCTCAGTCTGGGTGCAACATGCTGATTTCTGCGCCGGCTACAATAGAGGAGGAGCTGCTTGCGAGTTAACCTACTTTGTCGACATCCACAAGAACTACTAGGCTTGAAAAGCAGCCGAATTGTGCCATGAACTCAATCAGGATGCAGGTGTCATTCTTTTGGCATAGTACAGCATACAAAATGCTTGCCGAGAGGTTGACATTTATAGTCAGAAATTTCAAGTGACTTGTGCAGTTTTGTTTTTTTCTTAGTCTGCTTCTAAACAGTGAATTCATAATGGGCGATAAGCGATGTCATTTCTTATATCAGTATTTTTGTGGCAGTCATTATTTTATTTTTAAACATTGTATGGAGATGTCTTTTCCCAAGCTGTAGTCAATGCCGATGGTCCAATATGGCCTAACCCTAACCCTAACCCTAACCCTAACCCTAACTCTACTAGTAGAAATTTGTTAGAAATATACCGCATTTTGAACAAAACTGGAAGATAAAACTCGGCAAGGATTTCAAATGGCTTTGGTGGAACATCTACAGTAGTCACTGGCGGTTTGTCTTGGAGGAGGATGTGGAGAAATCAGCGATTGTCAGTATGCTGACCAATGGGGCAAAGATATGGACTAAGTATAGCAAACACCACTCGCGAGCCAGTGCATTATTTCCTGTCGCTGCCGCATTAGTCGCAGCAATCTTGGATGACCTGGAAACTGATACTTTCTTGCAGGAGCCAAACAAAATGGCTGTGTTGAGGTTAGGCGAAGAGTTGAATTAACGAAGAAAGGCGAACTTGAGACCGCCCCTGCATGCTATCATCATTGTCTAAGAACTCCTCATGTTAGCTGTTTCTTTTCTTATTCTATCACTAACCCTAAACCTAACTCTAGGCAGGTATGTCCGGTGATTTTACGTATAAAGTAAGTCAATCAGTCAGATGTACGTAGTGGTTAAGTAAGTCAATCAGTCAGATGTACGTACTGGCTAAGTAAGTCAATCAGTCAGATGTACATAGTGGTTAAGTAAGTCAATCAGTCAGATGTACATAGTGGTTAAGTAAGTCAATCAGTCAGATGTACATAGTGGTTAAGTAAGTCAAACAGTCAGATGTACATAGTGGTGAAGTAAGTCAATCAGTCAGATGTGCATAGTGGTCAAGTAGGTCAATCAGTCAGATGTACATAGTGGTGAAGTAAATCAATCAGTCAGGTGTACATAGTGGTCAAGTAAGTCAGTCATTCAGATGTACATAGTGGTCAAGTAAGTCAATCAGTCAGATGTACATAGTGGTCAAGTAGGTCAATCAGTCAGATGTACATAGTGGTCAAGTAGGTCAATCATTCAGATGTACATAGTGGTGAAGTAAATCAATCAGTCAGATGTACATAGTGGTCAAGTAAGTCAATCAGTCAGATGTACATAGTGGTCAAGTAAGTCAATCAGTCATATGTACATAGTGGTCAAGTAAGTCAATCAGTCAGATGTACATAGTGGTTAAGTAAGTCAATCAGTCAGATGTACATAGTGGTCAAGTAGGTCAATCAGTACTTAGTGGTTAAGAAAGTCAATCAGTCAGATGTACATAGTGGTGAAGTAAATCAATCAGTCAGATGTACATAGCGGTCGAGTAAGTCAATCAGTCAGATGTACAAACTGGTCAAGTAAGTCAATCAGTCAGATGTACATAGTGGTCAAGTAAGTCAATCAGTCAGATGTACATAGTGGTTAAGTAAATCAATCAGTCAGATATACATAGTGGTCAAGTAAGTCAATCAGTCAGATGTACATAGTGGTCAAGTAGGTCAATCAGTCAGATGTACATAGTGGTGAAGTAAATCAATCAGTCAGATGTACATAGTGGTCAAGTAAGTCAATCATTAAGATGTACATAGTGGTCAAGTAAGTCAATCAGTCAGATGTACATAGTGGTTAAGTAAGTCAATCAGTACTTAGTGGTTAAGAAACTCAATCAGTCAGATGTACATAGTGGTGAGGTAGGTCAATCAGTCAGATGTACATAGTGGTTAAGTAGGTCAATCAGTCAGATGTACATAGTGGTGAAGTAAATCAATCAGTCAGATGTACATAGCGGTCGAGTAAGTCAATCAGTCAGATGTACAAACTGGTCAAGTAAGTCAATCAGTCAGATGTACATAGTGGTTAAGTAAGTCAATCAGTACTTAGTGGTTAAGAAAGTCAATCAGTTAGATGTACATAGTGGTCAAGTAGGTCAATCAGTCAGATGTACATAGTGGTTAAGTAGGTCAATCAGT
>JAWQUT010001067.1:61535-71848 GCA_033807755.1 Ellobium chinense | reverse complement strand
CTGGACCTTGTTCAGTGCTGTTTTGCATCATCACCTGTGTCTACGTCACCCAATTTTGGAAGCTCAGTGTTCAGAAAAGTTTGTCCTACAGCCACAACCACCCCGCGTGAGTGGTTTATTTTTGACTATACTGTACTTCTAAGGCATATATGAGTTTACAAGGTAGCGAAAAGTTTTTTTTTAATTTAATTAATGCATTTTTTATTTCAATGTTACTGTAAAATTTTCTTAGCATGTACATGAAGGGGAACAGTGATGTGCTTGGAGCAATAAGCAGATTGAATTTCTTTCTTAAGACATATGGGACAATTGCATAAAGAGACATGCAGGAATCATTACGTAGGAAGAATATAACCAAGTCGAGGGCCAGAACGTAAATCAATTCTCAATCCCTTGAATCAAAAATATGGCCCGCTAAGTAACCATATAAAATTATTGTAAAGATCAGGGTCAGGAAATAATGTTTAATGAAAGAGATTAAAACAGTTTCATTCTTCTGTCCCATTTCCATTACTTGTGTTTGCCTTCTTGAAACTAGAGCTATGGACGTTTTTAACACTCACTATTTCTGAAACACAACAATGTACACAGACATTGCAACGGTTTTAAAAAGGGCATGAATGAAACCGACTTTTAATTTTAGGGTCTAATCATTTTACATCTGACATAAACGAACATTATACAGAATATGTTAATAATAGTCAGGCTGTAAAAAGTAGCAGAATCACAGTAGCTATCTGGAGACAAGAAGGTCACTGAGAAACGGGTCGGAACAATGTCGTCATGTAGCCTCTCTCAAACGAAATCCTGGCGAAACCCCTCTGCGACTTTAATGAATCGATTTGACCTATTGTACAGGTTTGGGCTGTGTTAGTGGAAGTTATGCCTTACTTTGAAGCAAAACCCATGCAAATCTCATTTGCTACTGTGGGTCGATGACAGACAAACAGTCGCGCTTATGCAGTGCGTTACCTAGAAAATGATTATGGCTTGAAGGTAATTATAATAAAATTTCTCTTTTCAGCCTGCACAGACCAGATGGTTCGGTATTCAGGTGTCACAGGGAATATTAATGATTATGACTCCAATGGACCAGGTTCTTTTCTTTCGGTGAGTGAGTTATTGTGCTTTCAAGAACATAGAAAGCCTCGACTGGATATAATAAATAGTACATTTAATTAAAACCATCTAGCAAAACCTCTTACTGCGACTGCCAACAGAAAAGTAATTTTTTTGATGTATGTTTTCCATCTTTGGCTGGTGACTCGCAGTGTCTGAAATCACGTGCACTATGGCAAAACTGGAGAATTACATATCATAATAGATAATAATGCGATAAATGTATAGCGAACCATAAAACCGAAAGTAAGCTTAGTTTATATGATTAAAATATATGTTTACTTTCTTATTTAAAAATGTTAAAACATGTGTTTCAAGGTTGAGGGGCGTGTAAAATATGAACTAAAGAGATCCGCTGTCTTTCTATAGTGCATTCTGAAAGGACCCGTTGTGACATTTACTGGTGACGTAACAACTGTATTTTGAGGTAAAGCTTGAGAAGATCAACACTCCCAAGAGAGAGAGAGCGCGCATTTTTTATCACTCTCGCATGCGAAATGCACTGAATTGGAAATGGGCAATTATATTCTATGATGAAAAGGTAAACTAGCCAACCCCCTTCAGTAATACTCTACCCAGTGGGCGGAGAGAAGACAGTTCGCGATGCAAGCCGTGAAGTATAATCTGGATCTAACTTCAAAGATAATAGAAAGGTAGTACTTAAATTCCGAGTGACCAGGTAAAATAAATATGAAAAGTTATGACCTTAAAGTATTTATCATCATCCCAGATTCTAATGGCATACAAAAATATAATGATCATTGCATTGTTTCGTTTTTCTTTTAGGAATGTGAGGCGAACTGTTTAGCCAGCCCGACGTGTCAGGCTACAGAATTGAGAAACGTCTTCCTAGGCGATCGATGCTACTATGCTTCAGGAAACGTTATTACATCCCCCAGTCCTCTCTCGACAGTATCAAGAAAAGAATGTGTGGGTGCCACAACAGCATCTCCAGTTGGAACATCAGCAGCAATACCTTCTACAACGACTGTGTCAGCTACTGGAACAATTACATCCACAGCATCCCCTCCTAGTTCATCAGTCACAGGTTCATTCTCGACTTCGCCTGCGGCCAGCTTTACAACCAAGATACCTATTCCAACTGCTACAGCTACAGCATCTTCCTCAACCACCACAACTACGATTGCTGAAACAACTGTTGCAACTACTACCGCAACATCACCTACTGTGACCACAACAACCATAATATCTGCTGGAACACCTGTAGCTACTGCTACACCCACAACATCTACAGTGACGACACCAACTATATCGTCTGCTGGAACACTTTCCTCAACTGTTACAGCCACACCTGCAACCGTATCTGCCACACCACCTACTGTGACCACAGTAGGCACAACATCTGCTGGATCACCCTCTTCAACTGCAACAGCCTCACCATCCACTGCTACCGCTACAGTCACATCATCTAAAGTGGCTACAGCAACCACAACATCCGCTGGAATATCTCTTACAGCCCCACCTCCTACTGTGACCACAGCAGGTACAACATCTGCTGGAACTTCTCCCTCAACCGCAACATCCACACCACCTGCTGCAACAGCAACAATGACACCATCTGCTGTGACCACAGCAGCCACAACATCTCCTGGAACAACATCTTCAATCGCAACAGCCTCATTACCCACTGCTACCGCTACAGCCACACCACCTACGATGGCTACAGCAACCACAACATCTGCTGGAACACTCTCTTCCATCGCAACAGCCTCACCATCTACTGATAACGCTACAGCCACACCACCTACAATGGCTACAGCAACCACAACATCCGCTGGAACACCATCTACTGCAACCGCAACAGTCACATCACCTACTGTGACCACATCAAGTACAACATCTGCTGGAACATCGCCCTCAACCGCAACATCCACACCACTTACCGCAACAGCAACAATGACACCATCTGCTGTGACCACAGCAGGAACAACATCTGCTGGAACACTCTCTTCAATCGCAATGGCCTCACCATCTACTGCTACCGCTACAGCCACACCACCAACAATGGCTACAGCAACCACAACATCCACTGGAACACCACCTACTGCAACCGCAACAGCCACATCACCTACTGTGACCACAGCAGACACAACATCTGTTGGAACACCATCTTCAATCGCAACAGCCTCACCGTCAACTGATACCGCTACAGCCACACCACTTACGATGGCTACAGCAACCACAACATCCGCTGGAACATCAGGTACTGCAACCGCAACAGCCACAACACCTACTGTGACCACAGCAGGTACAACATCTGCTGGAACATCCTCTTCAATCGCAACAGCCTCACCACCCACTGCAGCCACAACAACCACACCACCTAGTGTGACCACAGCAGGCACAACATCAACTGCAACACCCTCTGGAACGTTGACAACACCAGCTACAGCAACGATAACTCCAGGAACAAGTAAGTATGGTTTCCATTTTGTTGGCATTTCTGTTAGTATTATTAATTATAGTAATAATAAATATTCTCACACGCAAATGTTTTTGGAGGGCCTGAAGATAATTTTATTCCTTTCATCCATCTCTCCTTCATTCTCCATATTCTGCATTAGAAATGGTTGAGAATAATAACTTTTACCGATGTTTGAACGTGTTAAATTCTATTAAAAGGGCATAAATATAGATTTAATTTCCTGTCTGATGCACTGATTAGGGTATTCCAATGTAATCATCGTACTATGTCCTGAAAATCTGCAGCAAACATGGGATCGGCGTCAACAACACTTACAACAGCTACAATAACTACACCAGCAATATCGACTTCTCCGTCTTCAATAGCAACGATTACTGCTACCTTTACACCCACAGCACTTTCTACCTCCTCTTCAACTGCAACACCTACGGTTACTTCTTCACCGACAACACCTGCTACCACCGCTTCGTCCACAGCACCTACTGTCACATCATCCATAGCATCTACTGGCACATCTTCATTATCCACAACCCCAATATCTACCACTTCTTCTATTACTCCTACTTTAACTTCCGGACCCCTTACAACAACTGCCACACCTTCGCCCACAACATCTGCCACCTTCTCTTCACCCACCGTAACTACTACCACCTTCTCACCCACATCANAGGTACAACATCTGCTGGAACTTCTCCCACAACCGCAACGTCCACACCATTTCCTGCAACAGCAACAATGACACCATCTGCTGTGACCACAGCAAGCACAACATCTGCTGGAACACCCTTTTCAATCGCAACAGCCTCACCATCTACTGATACCGCTACAGCCACACCACCTACAATAGATACAGCAACCACAACATCTACTGGAACACCACCTACTGCAACCGCAACAGCCACATCACCTACTGTGACCACAGAAGGTACAACATCTGCTGGAACATCGCCCTCAACCGCAACAGCCACACCACTTACTGCTACCGCTACAGCCACATCATCTATGGGAACTGCAGCAGCCACAACGCTCGCAGGAACACCTTCTACAGTCACATCACCTATTACAACCGCGGCAACAACACCACCTACTGTGACCACAGCAATCACAACGTCTGCTGGAACATCTTCAGTTGCTACATCTACACCGCCGACCCTAACATCTACAACTGCTAGGGTTACAACAGCGTCCATAACTTTTACAACAGGAAACACAGTAACAGTATTGCCATCCACAATCACATCACCACCAACTTCATCTACAACTATGCCTACAACCACAGTAAGTGCAACCATGCCTTCAACAACAATGACCTCCACAGCTGATACAACAGCAGCAACAACGCCATCAACGTCGTCAAGTACATTAACAACAATATCAACGACAAGTGAGTTTATTTTTCTTCTTGTTGAAAAGTTCACTACCTACCGTTTATTATGTTCCTATAACAAATTTCTTTGAATACTTCTTCCTTATAACTCAAATCTCAAATTGTATAGAATTCAGGCATAACTGTGACTGTGACATATGTAGTTGGCGTTGCCCATAGAACACATAGGCTGGTCATCGACTTGACAATAGTTTTTCGTATAATCCAACTTTGCACTGAGTTGTGGCAGCGCAAAAAGCGCGTAAACCTTAGAATTCGACCCGTGCTGACTTCCCCAGATTTATCTAAATCTCGGACTCAGGTAGGCTAATAAGCCTAGTGCCGTTTCGTTTCATTTCATATTCAAAATAAACCAATTTAAGTCAGGTCTTAGCGTGATATTGGACAGAATGGATCAGCTTTTATGCAGTTCATTTAAGGGAGGAGGGCAGAGCTTCTATATGAGAAACAATTTACGTTGTGAATTGATCTGCGATCGTCAAAATGTCTTAAGCATATGTAAACACCCCATCTAGTCTAGATGTTGTGTTAAATTAGCATTTTTTTTAAGGTAAGCAAATTCTAGGTTATCACTCCTTTATTGCTCGTCCAATGAATAGGGTATACTAGACTTGGCTAGTCTAGACACTCCTTCAAGAATAGCTGACTAGATCTACTATATCAACACATCCACTGGCAGTCCATTGTATATAGTTACATACCTTTACCATATCTACAAGCCAGTCACACAAATGTTGTTATTCAAATGACTGATTGAACTGAATAATTTACAAGAGACAAAATTTTTCATTTCAGCGCCCTGTCCAACTTCATATATCATGGTAGAAGATCGAGATGTTACGGCCAATATAAACGACTATGATATATGTCAGACAGTCTATCTCAGCAATAGTGTAAGTATCTGAAAATGGAACTCCAGTTAGACGCCGCAGGGAGTTACTCCAAGGCTTGAATGATGAGTGGAGAAAATGTTTTCCGAGGTGGGGAAACATAGAAATTGTAATAAACGTTTGGTGTAGATAGAGTCATTACTAGATGAATTTGTGCTAGAAGGATGAAATGAATAGAAATGGACAGAAACGTACATGAGGGAAACCGATTAAAACCAGATATCTTCTGAGTTTATGTTTCTGAAATAAATAAAACTACCAGCCAATTGTCTCGTACTTACCAGTTTAATTGTCCCGTCTGCCCGATTCTCCAGTGTATCCGCCCCTCTCCCCCTCCAACTCCCACAAAACAAAACCACGCATTTGAGCAAACTGGTGCAGGCATCTCTTAGAGGGAATGAGTTCCTTCCGTACCATAAAGCTTTAGAATAGGTGTTAATATTTCTGTAAAGGAAATTATTAGTTGTTGTTCTTGTTTCTTAAACTCGCTCTTCATACTCACATGTGTCAGTGTTTTATTACGTTCTAGACCAAGATATAACAGATTAAAATAAAAGCACATGTATATGCTTTTTTCCAGGCTTGTAGAGATGCTTGTCTGGCGGAACCTTCATGCTTTGTAGCAGAGTTCCGTTTGGACCTTGTTCAGTGCTGTTTTGCATCATCACCTGTGTCTACGTCACCCAATTTTGGAAGCTCAGTGTTCAGAAAAGTTTGTCCTACAGCCACAACTACCCCGCGTGAGTGGGTTTTTTTTTTTCGCTATACTTCTTAGGCATATATGAGTTTACAAAGTAGCGAAAAGTTTTTTTTTCTTATTTAATTAATGCATTTTTTATTTCAATGTTACTGTAAAATTTTCTTAGCATGTACATGAAGGGGAACGGTGATGTGATTGGAGCAATAAGCAGTTTGAATTTCTTTCTTAAGACATATGGGACAATTGCATAAAGAGACATGCAGGAATCATTACGTAGGAAGAATATAACCAAGTCAAGGGCAAAAACGTAACTTAAGGAAATCAATTCTCAATCCCTTGAATCAAAAATATGGCCCGCTAAGTAACCATATAAAATTAGTGTAAAGTTTAGGGTCAGGAAATAATGTTTAATGAAAGAGATTAAAACAGTTTCATTCTTCTATCCCGTTTCCATTACTTGTGTTTGCCTTCTTGAAACTTGAGCAATGGACGTTTTTAACACTCACTATTTCTGAAACACAACAATGTACACAGACATTGCAACGGTTTTAAAAAGGGCATGAATGAAACCGACTTTTAATTTTAGGGTCTAATCATTTTACATCTGACATAAACGAACATTATACAGAATATATTAATAATAGTCAGACTGTAAAAAGTAGCAGAATCACAGTAGCTATCTGGAAACAAGAAGGTCACATAGAAACGAGTCAGAACGATGTTGTCATGTAGCCTCTTCTCTCGAACGACATCCTGGCGAATCCTCTCTGCGACTTTAATAATGACTCGATTTGACCTATTGTACAGGTTTGGGCTGTGTTAGTGGAAGTTTATGCCTTACTTTGGAGCAAAACCCATGCAAATCTCATTTGCACCTGTGGGTCGATGACAGACAAACAGTCGCGCTTATGCAGTACGTTACCTAGAAAATGATTATGGCTTGAAGGTAATTATAATAAAATTTCTCTTTTCAGCCTGCACAGACCAGATGGTTCGGTATTCAGGTGTCACAGGGAATATTAATGATTATGACTCCAATGGACCAGGTGTTCTTCAATCGGTGAGTGAGTTATTGTGATTTCAAGGGTATAAAAAGCCTTTGACTGGATACAGTAAATAGTACATTTCTGCATGAAATTCTATTATTGACAGGATAAAAAAAATATCTAGCAATACCTCTTACTGCGAATGCCAACAGAAAAGTAATTTTTTTAGATGTATGTTTTCCATCTTTGGCTTGTGACTCGCAGTGTCTGAAATCACGTGCGCTGTGGCAAAACTGGAGACAAAAACATATCATAATAGATAATAATGCGATAAATGTATAGCGAACCATAAAACCGGAAGTAAGCTTAGTTTATATGATAAAAATATATGTTTACTTTCTTATTTAAAAATGTTAAAACATGTGTTTCAAGGTTGAGGGGCGTGTAAAATATGAACTAAAGAGATCCGCTGTCTTTCTATAGTGCATTCTGAAAGGACCCGTTGTTTTTCTGTAGTGCATCCCCGTAGTTCGTACTATCGTTTCCAAACTGTTCTGTAGGTATATGCGTTAATGTGTCCTAAATAAATAAATAAATAAATAAATAAATANATATATATATATATATATATATATATATATATATATATGACATTTACTGGTGACGCAACAACTGTATTTTGAGATAAAGCGTGAGAAGATCAACACCCCGAAGAAAGAGAGAGCGCGTATTTTTATCGCTCTCGCACGCGAAATGCACTGAATTGGAAATGGGCAATTATATTCTATGATGAAAAGGTAAACTAGCCAACCCCCTTCAGTAATACTCTACCCAGTGGGCGAAGAGAAGACAGTTCGCGATGCAAGCCGTGAAGTATGATCTGGATCTAACTTCAAAGATAATAGAAAGGTAGTACTTAAATTCCGAGTAACCAGGTAAAATAAATATGAATAGTTTTGACCTAAAAGTGTTTATCATCATCTCAGATTCTAATAGGAACCAAACGTATAAAGAGCAATGTATTGTTTTGTTTGTCTCTTAGGATTGTGAGGCGAACTGTTTAGCCAGCCCGACGTGTCAGGCAACAGAATTGAGAAACGCCTTCTTAGGCGATCGATGCTACTATGCTTCAGGAAACGTTACTACATCCTCCAATCCTCTCTCGATAGTATCAAGAAAAGAATGTGTATGGTACGTATCTGCTACCTACAACCAGTAATCTTTAGTTGAATGTATGTTATATATAAAATTATAACTCATTGACTGTTTTGATGTAGCATCTTTGTTGACATACAAGTTCGTAGTTCAAAAATAAGTAAGATGCACATTTTGGGAACTACCTGATAGAATTTTATGTCTGGTCTGGTGACAGTAACAGAGTTTATGCACAACTCAAAATTTTAAGGTGCGACAGACTGATGAGGAATTTACTCCTTTCGTTTGCTTTGAACCCCATTTTTATGAGCAAGGATGTTTATACATCAACAAATGTATTTGTTATTATTTTACGCAAGAAATTTGTTGTAGGTCTGACTAATAGTTTCCAAATTCCCAGCATGCGCAGTGCAGGCTGGCCTAGCCTAAGTTCCCACCAAGCGTATGCACTGCCATGTTTCATCTATGATGAGCATTTTCAACAAAATGCAGGGTGAAATGGATTTAAGCTTTGTGGTAGTAGATAATGTTTCTGAGGCAAAGACGGAGTCTGCGTATGAGAGAGCGAGGAGAGAGGGTGGAGAGTATAGGAGGAGAGGAATTGCTCGCGTCGTTTAATAAAGTACGACGTAAATGGTGTAACTAGGCAAGGACTGACGAAAAAAACAACAACAAAAAAACGCTTCTGCGTTTCATGAACATTTCATTTTCAAGTAATCTAATCCCTATTATCACTAACCCCTGAAATCAGTATTTAAGTTCCTGTGCAGCTGACTTTACAGCTGTTAAACAAAACTATGGACAACATAATCTTCCTTTTGTGAACGCACTATAGTGTGGTATCAAGGGTGTCTGTAGTAAATGTATCTGAGTGCTTCCTTTTTCAGGATTTTCATAAATACACTCACTCATGCATTTCGATACAGTCTGCTCCCTTTAGGTAAATAGCCCTAGAAATAATCAGAAATGGACAGAATTAAATGAAAGTGAAGAACACAGAGTGAAGAGTTTAGAAAATAAGCAGTAAGGAACTTCCACATACCCTCCTCCCCCGGCCACCAGACTCTTCTGGTTTTACGATGATCTTGTTTCCATCTTCCTCCTAATGGGACAATATTGTCGCCCTGACATTCCATACTTAATACAGTACATCATCACTGTTTCCTCCCCAGATTCGCAGTGATGCACTGCAGAGTTTACCTCATCGCATCTATTTAACTTGGACAGAAACAGGAATAGCACATGTTCACTGAGCTGAGTCATGCCATTCTGTCTTCACAATCGCGACGTCAAATCGACGAGTTGAAGCCAAGAGGCAATCTGTTCCACGCACAAAGGAATGCAATGACTGTATTTATCTAATGTCTCATTACACTTTATTTTAGTGTACTGCGCAGCATCGACGTCGACAGATGTACGAGTGCGGGAAAAAATTCTAAAGCAGAAGTGATTTCAGTCTTTCGATTGGGTTACAGCGAAACTCAAACGCAGACACTCTTTGTGTTATTTTTCTATAATAGGGTTTAACTCTAATCTGACGAGAAGGTTGCATCACTTCTACTCTAGTTTCTTCCGCTGCAAATAGGCGCTGCACTGTTAACTGCAAAGCACCATTATTTATTGACAGTAA
>JAWQUT010001067.1:11905-48494 GCA_033807755.1 Ellobium chinense | reverse complement strand
ACACACACACACACACACACACACACACACACACACACACACACACGCACGCACACACACTCTCTCTCACACGTAACCCCCCCACACACACATACACACATAGTGACAAACACCCCTTTTACTGATGTATATTGCTGTCAGCTCACCGATCATTTCCTCCTGATCCAAGATCAGTTTGTGCCCTATACAAAACAATAATTAAAAGGAAAACCGTGAAAATACAATTTATTCATGTTTAAAAATCTAGACACTTAAATGCACCTCACACTTTCATATAAGTATTCTAAGTGCCAAAAGCGTCAGTGATAAGCTGAAAGCTTTAGTCTACTTCTCATCTAAATTTGCTTGTTCTTTCTTTTCCTCTTCTCCCCGTCATCCACGCCAAAACTTAACAATGTTATCCACCGTCAAAGACAAATTATCGTGTATCTTTCATGAGGAGATTTAAAGAATAAATCTACTGTGATGTAAGAAACAGCATCGCTATGTAGACTACATTGCGACAAAATGCCAAAGATAATCATTGTTCATGGAAACAGATCTTAAAAATGGTATGATAGAGATGTACGCATACCTTTTATATGCTCGGACTAACCATGTGCTACTGGTCCTAGAGAGCTGAAACTTTTACAATTTCTCGAAGTACTCTCCATAAGCATTGATGCACGACTGCATCCTCCTAAACCAAGAAACAAAGGAATGGCTTCATTCCTCTGCAGGTATCTCCTCCATTATTTTGTTGAATATAAAAATTGCTTTTTCGTTGTCACTGAATCGCTTCCCTCTCATTTGATCTTTGACTGACGGGAATAACAAAAAGTCACAAGGAGCTAGATACGATGAGTAAGGCGGGTGTGGGAGAGAATTTACGATTTCTCTTTCAAATACTCCAAAGTCACTTGTGCTTTGTGAGCACTTGCATTATCGTAGTGCAGCTTAAGCCATCGAGTGCACGTCCCCGGATACTTTTGTGCCTACTTGTGGAAGGCCATAGGGCAGTAACGGTCCTTTGTTCTTCTACAGGAATTGTTATAATATGGCCGAATTTTCCGAGAAAAATACCGCCACCATCATGTTACCAGTGCTCTGAGATCGCTCAAATTTCACAGGTGGAGCATCTCCAGCACCTACCTAACACATGCTTTGCCGCTTGCTTTCAGGATTGTAATTGTACACCCATGTCTTGTCTCCAGTCATGACTTTATACACAGACTTTGACCGGCCTTCATCATATTCTCTAAGCATGGGTTGACAAAACTCAACCCTCGCCCTTTTTCGATCCTCAGTCAATTTATGGGGTACCCACCGGGCACAGACCTTCCTTAGCTTTGAGAATTCATGTAATATTTTATAGACAGTAGTGGATGAAAAGCCAAGTTCCTCCCGTATTTCCTATGTTATTGATGTCAATTTTGTTGAAAACTTATGAAAAGATTTTCCCAATCTTATGACGCATTTATGCACACTTCTGCCAAATTTGAAGCCAATGGGACCAGTAGAAATAGGTTAGTCTCTTTTGAGAGAGAGGACAATAATTGTATTTTATCGTCAGACGTTTGGCAATTGGATGTCGTTTATAATTATTTAAGTACCACTAATCAATACCGTTGTTTTTAAACTAGTGACGCTGCAAATAAGGTGGTCTTGTAAGTTTGTGTGTTTTAGGAGTCGCGATATTATGACACGGATGGTTTATATTCATTTTTGTTTGTTTGTTTGTTTTGTTTTGCTTTAGAGGTTATTAAGGTATGAGGCAGACAAAACAATGATCAGTTTCACACGATTTTAATGTTCAAACTAATATTAATATTTAGGAAACAGGGCAAGGCTCTTCGATAATAGCGATAAGAGAGTTCGAAAAACAGGTAGCCTCATCTTGAAGGGGATTATGTCTTATGGCGAACTGCTCATTTCACGCGGTAGGCCGATACGCCAGACTGGGGTCATCGTAGGGGTAGTGATCTTTACAGCCTATCGCGATAGACCGCTCCGCCATTCATCCAGCTGATGCAGAAAAGCAGTGATAGACCGGTTGGTCAAACCTGTGTTTTACAAAAAAATATTTCGAATTTTCTTAAATCCTTTACAGGTTAGTATGTTCTTGATGCAGGCATTTGAAACCCTCAGAAAACGCTTGTTACTATTTATAGCGATGGGTCAGTTTGCCGAGAGCAGACGAGTTGGGAGTCAACACTTTTCTACCAACCAGATCTGGACCGGCACTATATCTACGGTGATGAAAAGAGGGTGAAAGGGAAAGTGTCAGATTAAAAATGTTCAGTCTAACAACAAAGACAAATATTGCTCAACGGCAGATTGGCTTCTAAACGAACTCTTATCTAGTTTCAATCTAGGCCTGAATGAAATATCCTTGGTACTTCCCAGCCTAATGTTTGGTTTAGGGTTATGGCAGTGGTAAGGGTAGAGCTATGGCACTTTAGTGATAGGCCGTAAACAATATCATTGTTCAGGAATTACAAAGCAAAAAAAATGCTGTGAAGCAGAGAGCATACATAAAAACTGACATGAACGGCGTTTTGGTGCTGCTGTTGTTGTTGTTGCTTTTGTTGTTATTGTTACGTTTGTTTTGCCAGACCTCTAAGCAAATAGGTGTTACACAACGTAACACCACCACATAGCACGACCCCAGCGCATAAATGCTTTATGCATAAATGCATAAATGCACCAATTAATTTTTAATCCCTGAATTTCATTCGTGCAGGATGGAACTTCCGTAGAGATCTCTGCTGATGGCTCCGCAATGGACTTTTAGATCCATGAACTGTGTTTGAAATATGACAAAACGGACTAGTGTAAGCTTACGTTTTTTATAATTACTGGGGGATTTCATTGTCTTCGAATAAACTTGGTACCGTGTTTACCTTGTGCAGATGGTTCCATTAGTTTTAAGGTCCTTGGTTTATAACAAATTGGAATAGCTCATGGTTAGGTCTACATTCCCCGTGGATCTTGTCCTGTGGACTTTATCTAGCTTATGACACGTTTGAGTAATATGCAGTTACAGTTTGTCAGAAATACGTCTTTGCCAGTTTCAGATAGATTTCGTTGACTCCAAAAAATTGATGATTCCACACGGACCTTTAACTCTATGGACTTTGATCGGTTTATGGCATTCGAAATATTTTATCAGAAATGGATTTATGGATTTATGCAAACTTTAAATGGAGAGATTTCGTCAACTGTTAATGCATATTCAGCTTCAGTAATACCGCCTTGTTGTGGGAAATCATCCTTGACAACTTCAACGCAGTGCATTTTGGTGACATAATTTTCGAGACTTGAACGAAATGACGTAGTTCAGTGAACAAATCCTCTGGCAATGTGGGGGTGTGGAATTCCCCTGCAAATAGTGTCAATAGTCTCGGCCTAGGTTAAAAGAGAACATCTCGCATCGTGTAAGTGAGAATTGAGGAAAGATGGCTGGAAAAGGATTTTTAAAATCAAAGAAACTAAAAGGTAGTTTGTGAAGTCTAACACGCCTTAAAAAGATCCAACAGAACGTATTTTTCTTATCACGACCAAATAAAATACCTGATTCACAATACGTTTTACATACGAGGTTTGTCTCAAAAATAGCTTTCTCCACCTTGTAAAATCTTGAAATATTAAAAAAAAATCCATGGAACTTCACACTAATAAGCACCAACATATACGAAAATTCCCGTTAAAACGTTGTGGCACTGCCTTGAACGGAAGCAAAGTTATAGGGGTTTGTTTATATCATCTGTCATGAGTTTAACCAGCAAAATGGACGTCAACATTTTGAGAAAATCATTTTCCAGATATGATATCAGAACAGTAATAAAATGTTCGATTCTTTTGGGAAAAAAAGCCACCAGAAATTCATCAAGATCTATTAGCTGCTTTAGGAGATTACTCTCCATCTATTCAAACTGTAAGATCATGGGTAAGAGAGGTCCATGAGGGGCGAATCAGTGTTGAGGAAGGATCACGACCTGGAGAGCCTGTGACTGCATGTGGAGATGCAAATATCGATATTGTAAAGATAGCCATTGGTGAAGACAAAAGGAAAACATGCAGGGAGATATCAGATGACGTTTCTATTTCTTCTGCTTCGGTTCATAGAATTTTGACAGATAAACTTGACAAAAAGATGTTCGCTAAATGGGTGCCCCATTTGCTGAATCAAAATGAAAAGGAACAACAAATGACGTGCGCCCGAAGTTTTCTTCATCGTTATCGTCGTGAGGGTGAGCAGTTTTTAGATCGAATAATAACTGGCGATGAGACCTGGGTCTCTTCTGGGGACCCAGAGCTGAAAAGGCAATCTGCTGTGTGGTTGGACGCCGATGAACCTCGCCCAGCGAAAGTTCGTCGCAAACAGGGTGCATTGAAAGTCATGCACATTATTTTTTTTATAACAAAGGCATCATCTTACGGTGGCCTGTTCCAGTAGGCACTACTGTCAATGCTACCTACTACAAAATGGTTATTCAAGAAAAGTTACGACCTGCCATAAGGAAAAAGCGTCCTGGATTGCTTGAAACTGGTGTGATTTTTCACCATCACAACGCACCTGTGCACACAGCCAATGTGGTGAAAGAACTTCTGCACTCGTATAACTGGGGAATACTGCATCACCCTCGATATTCTCCTGATTTGGCCCCCTGTGACTTTCACCTTTTCCCTAAAATGAAAGAACACCTTCAGGGACAGCAGTTTGAGACAGAGGAAGACATTATCTTGGCCACAAAAGCTGCTCTTAAAGTGCTGGACAAAGAGACATATGTCGCCGCCTTTGAAAGCTGGTTGCGTCGATGGCAGAAGTGCTTGGACAATGGTGGTGACTATGTTGAATGGCTAATATAATGAAGGTATATTGTTCCAAATTTGGTGACATTATCTTCATTGGTTTTTGAAATGTGGGGTAGGGAAAGTTATTTTTGAGACAGACCTCGTAGCTTCTATTCGGTCATGAAATAGAACAACCGGTCATAGTAACAAAACGTATTTACATATATGGTGTGTATTGTATGTGTCTGTATTATGAATGAGATGTATAACATTGTATGACATTGTAAAACAATTTCCCTACGGGGTAAGTAAAGTCGTATTTTCATCGTTTCAAATGGAAATGGACTGCAAAGTTTAGGTGAGTTAACTGGTCATGATCTGTGATGACCTGTGTTGTGGGATCATTTTCATAAACAAGTTTGATACAGGAAGTTAATCAGCTCACAAGATCGTTCACAAGATTACCAGAGAATATTCAAACAAACAAACAAACAAACAGAAAGAGCCCGATGGCTTTATGCTGCTAAAATGATATTTCGCTATCATATTTCCTTTACATCATAATCATATTCTCATGCAGATACTGCCTTCTGTCATTGGCTTAACAGTTATAGCCTATGATGTATACAGCCCATTGCTTTCTATTCCATGAAATGTTTCATGCGGAACTATTCATCTCCCAATTCGTTCAGGAAACAAAGCAACGAATTTTATATTTATGAGGTTCATCCTAAAAGCAGGTCTATCTACAGCCAAATGTTACACATAGTTGAGTCACATGTTTTACACGTGATGGAAATTTGTATTCAAATACAATGAAAACTGCACAACAAATGTTACAGAATATTGGGTAGAATCTGAGAAATTGCATTACTCTAATAGCATTGCATTGGTTGGACATATTCAGTTTGACATCCTGAGTGGCACTTTTGATTTCAACTTCTGTATTAAAATGTCTCCATCTAAGCTTCTTTGTCATCCTGTAAAAAAGGTGGAAGTCGCAAGGAGCTAAATCCAAGGGTTAACGAGGATACAACGGCAAATCCAAAATCCAGGAGGCTGGCAAGTCAACAACCGCTCTAGGTGTGTATCATGGCCCGTGTTCATACTGAAACATCATTTCACATTCTAGTAAGCCTGGGTGATGTTGGCAAACAGCTGAGATTTTTTTTCTTGTAGTACCATTACGCGGTATGCTGCATTAACTGCAGCTTCATCTGGAAAAGGCCAACACAATACAGTGCCAAAGTTTAACGACAACAACATTGTTGAACAGGTATATTTTTAAACATACCTTACTCTAATATGGGCATACACATTAACACATGACAGTACAGAGTAAACATCAACAATTCATTAATCAATTAAGCAAGAAATCACTCAACCAGTCAACACATCAGTCAACCGATCAATCAATCATTCCACTCATCAGTCAGTTAATCAATTCAATCTATATAGCACGCAGATCCAACATCTACAGTAAAGGGCATGCACATGAAGTAATTAATGGCCCTGTTATCAATGTCTGCTCTTCACAGCGCCCTGCTTTTAACGGATTCTTTCAGGTCAGTATAACCCCTCCAAAACAATTATGTTCCATCTCTGGTGATAGACTAATTCTGTTAAAACGCATGATTTCCTCAGCAAAATTTAAAAAGTGAGCACTTTATGAACAGAGTATGTTTAGGATCCTCATAATCGATCATTGTGTTCAATCTTGCTGCTGTAATATGGAAATTTTATAACAGCTCTGTCCATTGTTTTGTAAGGAATATGGTGAGTAATGTTCATACATATTAATAGAATACCCACAACGTGTGAAGTGTTTAGGTCAGCTGTTGTTAATTTTACAGAAAGGGAAACTTGCTCTAGAGATAGACCTAGTCAATATGCAAACTATAGCTCTTGCAGTTAGACCCGAACTGAGGTATATCAGGCTTTGGAGGTGAATAGGGTTATCCGGTATCAAATTTTTTTTTTCAGGAATCGAGAGTACAACAATTTCGACATAAAATGAATTTTTAAAAAAAAAATGATTTTATGGGCATACGGTCAATATTTGAGGATGATTTTGAAGTTTTGTGGGGCATATTAGATTACTTATAGTCTATATTATTATATAATTTTTTTTCAGTCATAATTCCCTCAGCATTAGTTTCCATTGCATAGGGTGAACTCCGGCACTTCAAAGATCTGTATCTTTCACCAGAATAATGCTAGGTCAAATCTCTTTTCTCACTTAATAAAAGTACACATAGTATATCTTTATGTAATGTCAATAGCTGGATTTAAGCAAAAAGTGACGAAATGCACATTTTAACTGGCAGCAAGACATACATAAAGATTATAGAAAACACTTATAATCTTATGGGGCCTCAACTTAAATTTAGTACTGCTGCATCCTGAAAGGTGGAGGGTGCAGCCGGGAATGTCTTGATCCTGGAATGCCTGGCGACAATGACGATAAAGGATGTGCCGCGGCCATAAAAGCAAAAATCCTACATTATGTTTTATGTATGTCTTCTTCCTTGATTTCTAGTCACGATCTGCAATGTCTTAGAACCACTTCAGACTGGGACCTTGGCCTCCCAAAACCACTGTCAATGTTCGCGCATCCGGATCCTTGTATCTGAATGCTCTTTCACTGCAATTTATATGTCATTTTTTTGTCATGGGGGAGAAGAGGGAGAGGGGGGATTGGCTCTTTGCCATGTACCCTTACAGAATGCTCATGGTCTTACAGGTCTCTGTCACGATAATGACCGCAGAAGTGAAACTGGAAAAGTTCCGAAGCTATCGGTAATTCTGAGAACATTCTACAAACTAAATAATCACAGGATCTAGTGGCGACAAACATGAAACATCGATTGTTCTTGACAACTTCCTCCCATGCAAACAGTGTCGTAATACCCATTCTGAATGTAATGCCCACTGATACTAAACTCGTGATACCCAAATGTGATGGGTGGCTGATTCTTTTGAATCATGAGAGTAATGTTTCAGACGAAGTCATAAGTTTCTGTTCAATCTTTTTGCAATACTTTTTCAGAGGTATAGACCTATATTTTTGTCTATTTTCACTCGACAAGACAGTGAATGTCAACTCCCGTAATATTTATTTGAAGTAATACTATTGAAGTGGGTGACGTCTCTCCTACATTGTGTGGCATCAGATAAAAGTCTCGCTATTGTGGCATTGGACGTATGTTGTGAAAATATTAAAACCGAAGATGATAAAAGTTACACAGGACTACCATAACCTGTACGGTGAAGACTACAGATGCACACATGCCCCAGCTGGACTTGGCAACCGTCATTTTCTCTCATATTTCTGTTGTAACTAACTTTGATCAAAGAAAAACAAAGGTGTACACCCGTGTACTCAAAAGAAGCAGTCACCAAAATTGTAAAAGAAATTTATTCTGTATTATATTAAATTTTTCTCACGATCTCGAATATCTTACGATCTCGCCTTTTCAAGCTGGCCACCTGGAATTCGAGAAAATGTAATTTACCATAGTAATAATATATTATCCTTATATAAACATTATGAATTCAGACAATGAACTTATCACTTGCTCTACGTCTACTTCTATTTCTGGTCCTCAGACTTGTATTCACTTGCCTTTCTTTGTACGTCTCTTATCTGAATAAATTGTCGGACGAAAAGTTGACTATTTGTAATAAATCCACTATATATTTTTTCAAAAAAGTTTTGTGTCGGATCTGGGCAGAATCATATTTAGATTTAAACATATGAATTCATGATAACATTTATAGCTGATACTAATCTAACATAAGTGTCGCTATTCTTTGCGAGCAAAGCACCATATCCAGCCAGAATGAACAGACCGTGTTAGCAATAAGAAAGAATTTATAATGTCGACATCATTTTACCTGTGCATAGGACTGGAACTTATGGGTCCTTTGGAAGCAACCCCCGCTGTTGATGCAGGGAATTGTATACTACAGTACGAATTGTTTGTTTACCTAAAGGCAAGAAGAGATGAACTTTCATAAAAAACAACAAAAAAACCTGGTAAGAGATATTTGAGAAATGCTTCGGCAGAGGAAAAGTATCGGGGTGGTNGGGGGATATACAATATAAAAGTTGTTTTCCGAAGCTCTTGACATGATATAATACGGGTACTTTCTCAAGGAGAGACTTTTCAAGTTAGTTGGCGCGTTAAAGTACATTTACGTCGGTGTCGTTTACAATGAGCTTAAAATAAAATATTTCTTTCAAATTGTCCTTACCAAGCTTAGTCCATCCGGTTTGGCTGAGTCAGAAGAGGTAAGTGGACCTTATAAAAGGAGTATCCTTACCAAGCTTAGTCTATCCGGTTTGGCTGAGTCAGAATAGCTAAGTCCACTTTGTAGTTAATGATGTATGATATACAAGTAAGTCCGTTATATATTACATTCATGTAAGATACAATATTTGTCAAAGCGTATCACGTAAACTCATATTATTATTATTATTACTATTATAACCTTTTTTTTAGTTATCGAAGTTAACTAAGCAATATGCATGGGCCACAAAAGGACGCAAATCATGAAAGAAATTACTTACAACGTGAGCAAAAGACAATCAAAATTCATAGAATATCCCAACAGCTAGAGTTTGATAACACCTAAAGGGTAAAGAAAGCAGACGAAGACAGTAGGAGAAAATTCTGGAGGGAGTAACAAATTGGATAGGGACACGCATGTTGAGGTCGACAGCAGACAGACAAAAGTAAAGGATTATGATCAGCCATTTTGATATCGTGACCGGGGGTGTGTTAGGGACGAGCGGTATAGTAGAGACGCGTGCTTCCTTTGTTTCTACATGCGCAAGTACAATAATTTATAACCTAACTGCAATTTCTGTTGACTACATAATATGTATTTTGACAATTGTGTGCGGGAAACTTTACATTCTGGTTGCTTCGGAGAGGCACGCAAGTTTTCTCATCATGTGAAGTTAACCCCGGGACCAGATGGAAGCCCAGAAAAGGACTGTGGTTGAGTTTATGTGTCTAATCCAAGACATGGGCAGAAAAAAAGTGACAGGGTCCACCCGACGCAAACAAAGACGGCATTTTTCATAGAACATTCATATAATACGCGGTCAGCAATGAATTCAGTAACTCATTATAATCTCTTTGAAGCCCGCATCAAAGGTATCGACGCAGGTAAACAAAACCCTGCTGTATCAAGACTTGCTTTGTTTCTAAAATGTACCCAGCTAAATGTAGAAAACAAAATGGTACTGGTATGTTTTTAATCGGACTAGTTTTTATTTCAAAGCGACATAGAATCACATAAAATCAGCGTTTAAGTTATAAGGTGTTAAACATATTTTCGGTGGAACTTGTTGTTGTTGTCAAGTTTTTGTTTTTTTTTTGATATTCTTTTCCCGATCATCACTAGTCTATATTAATTTTCACAAAAACCACTTTTGAAGGAAGCAGAAAAAGGTGTGCCATATGCAGGGCGTAACTTTAACAAAAAAAATCAAATTAATGTTGCTTTCAGGGAAAAAAATACCAAGCCTTAAAGTCGTGATTATGACCACAACCTTCTCATGAAAAATTGATATGTGATGACCATGTAATAATTAAAACAACAGATTTTGTGCTATGTGCATAATTATTTTCTTTTCATGCCTATGTATTATTATGTAATCTATTTTTTGTGACTGCTAATATGAATCCTTTCTATTGGCCATCAGGTTATATGTAGTCTGCTTTAGATTCATTCAGTGCAGGTCTCAGAACAAATAAAAATGCGAATTACTTTTGTGAAAGTGAGCTGAATGATTGTTCCAACACAACAGAACAAAAAAAAATGCGAATTACTTTTGTGAAAGTGAGCTGAATGATTGTACCAACACAACAGCGAGATGTCGTCTTCAATCGTAATCGTATAGCATTTGACTGTAAAGCAGAACGCGTGTAAGCGGGACTGCGCCTTTTTCCAACAAATCGTCCTGCTTAGGCACACTGCCTATCATAAAGTGATTTCTTGCGTTTAATTTAAGTTAAATGTTAACCATTATGCACTGCAACTGAGATAAGCCAACTGTGCATGTGTTCAATGTACACGTAATTTGATCTGAAATTTCAGTAAGCTATAGAGCATGAATTGTGATTTTTGTTTCGGGTGGTAGCGACCCATCTCTGCTCTATTTCATCTTAGCTGGGCGAAGAGTGCCCTAGGTAGTCGATCCGCGCCTATACAGGCAGACCGCCATTTCTTAAAGGCATCTCGTATCATACAACGAGCACGATGAGTGCCGTGAGATACAGAAGTTAAGGCGTTAGACATAGTGACCCGAGTGGCTTCTGATCTGGGTTTGCTCGCAGATTTCAAAGGGTGTGGGGATTCCTCCACTAAAAAATCACTCTCTTGCAACAGAAAACTATCTAAGAGTCCATTTTTTTTTTTTGCTGTGCCCGAGACGAGTGAAAATCCACCAAATTACAAATGTCGCTCTCTCCATGGCGAGAAACTGCCTCTGGTAGGTGGGGCTTATCCTCTTTATGCTTTTGGAGCGATGGCTCCTGGCGATTCTATCGGTATGGATTTATCATATACACAAGCACTAAGATCTGGGCCAAGAATTCATTAATCAATATTAGAGTATTATGAGACGTATTTAGAAACATGTATGGAGACAAACACGCATGTCACTTCACAACTTATTATGGGACTGTTTGTTCATGTCCACAGGTCATCATGCCTAAACTCACGGTCTGGTTTTGTGTGATCAGCATATCTATGAAGCTGTGTCTGTGTAATGGTAAGGAAACAGTTCAAAGTCTCGAACCATATGAGAACCATATGTTATAAACCATACCATTCCTTTACAGTTACAGACAGACAGACAGACAGACAGACAGACAGACAGGCAGACAGACAGACAGACAGACAGACAGACAGACAGACAGACAGACAGACAGACAGACAGACAGACAGACAGATGTCCTCACATCCTCCAATATGAGAAACACACTAGTCCAATGAGACGCTCAAATTTTCCCTATCTAATATGGGCATTCAGAAGGGCTCCAACTCTTACCAGTCGAACGTTTTTGAGTTCTTGGGGTATGCTAGATCTATAATAAATCTCTTTCATTTCAGTTTGCATGGTCGATCAGTCAGGCATTACGGGCTCAGTGAGTGACTATGACAAACAGGCGCCGGGAACCAGTCTTGAGGTAAGCACTAGCTCTAGCTTAATGTTTTGACAAGTGTCATTAAACCCAGGCCATTTGTCCGAATGTTCTTGACTGTGATCTGAGCCACCTAATGGTTAAAGTATTCAGTCATGACAAAAGAAGAATAGTGAGTACACTTTTCTTTTCTGAACTCACTTGGCATATATTCATCAAGTCAACCTCATATTCATTTATTATTCATTGGTTGTTTTTTTTTCGCATTCAAAATTGCGTTATGTTTCTCTACATTTAGATATTACTAGCTCTGTTGGTTGAGTAGTCATAATCGAAATGTCGTTGCTTCACATGCTCTCACTCCTTCCCCTCTCCGCAGTCCCTTGCCTTAGCCTAAATCTAGGCGCCACGACCTACCTGATACACAAATCAAAGAGCCAAGAACAAGCATTCAACCCTTTTCCCATTGGCCAAAATTTGTTTTGAGGCAGTGTCGCAAAGAAGGCCAACTTGCCAACCCGTGGTCAGGCTGAACATACCTCTCGGATCCAACATTCTCGCGAATTTACTTTTCAGTTATTTTGACGTTTTTAGAATTACACGAAACCCGCATGAGCTTTTGTCTGTTTTTATAAGTAGGACTTTTTTTTTGCTATAGATTTATAAAATGGATCTATGACCCCTGGCGAAATGTATCTAGAGCATTCAACAATGCTCCCGTCGCAAAGAAGGCCAACTTGCCAACCCGTGGTCAGGCTGAACATACCTCTCGGATCCAACAATGAAAAAAAAAAGAATTGCTTTACTTTATAGAGAAAAATTTAGACCTTATCAGTAAATTGAGTTGAAAATCCAATGCCTCTGTCTTTCAAATCTCCTTCAGATTAATAGACTATACTTTGAAATTTAGAGTCCGGTACTTTTAAAAATAGTTACCTGTTTGTGAAGATCGTCCCTTTCTTTTTCCCAACCTCTTCCAATATTGTTGTTGCCAGTGTTTCAGTTACCACTCCTGTCCTTCTTTTACTGTGAAACATGCACAGACATGAGAGTGTAGCCACATACACACCAAAAAAAAGGGAGAGAGAGAGAGTCTTTTAGCTTCTCTGTTTTTTACCAGGACTGTAAACGTCAGTGCCTTTCTGATCCAACATGCGTAGCAGCTGAATACAAGCCAGACCATCCAGAATCTCCGTGCTTCTTTGCAACAAAAGCACTGCATGTGGGACCTAGTTCACCCCCAAAAGTATCCTGGAAACAATCATGTGCATGTAAGTAAACTAGTTTCTGTTAGAAATCTTACTAGCAGTATCCGTAAACACTACTCATGATACCATAAGTCAATGCAAAATGTCTACATCACTCCGCTTTGTAAAGCTTATCGAGATGCCCAAGACATAATAATGCCGATGCCCTATTAAAATATAAATACATCTTGCTTGACGTTACAGGACCCACCGAATTTCACAGAAACTCTCCTATTCCGACATTCTTCTTTGCCGCTCATAATGATGGAATGGGTAAAAACATTGATTTTAGGTGTCAGCAACTTTTACTAGTTACTGTTTTCAATTAGCAACGTTTTTGACGACGGTCGCAGTATAATTTTATCTAAGCGGTCAATGAGTGAGAGAGGGGCTAAGTACAAGATAAACCTGAATCGAGAATGATGGCGCAACTTCTTTTGTAAATAGCTTAATTTGTTTCGTAAAAAGAGATTGATGTGTATCCATCGACTACCTAATCAAAATACCCATCTGAAAATATGAAACGAAATAGATCTACCGTTTTCACATCTTGTAGGTTTATGCAAGTTAAGTTGTAACGTTTTTAATCCGTGCAAAATTCTGATACCATTTTTGTACATCGTTACTTCATTTGCTTTCTTAACCTCAGAGCAGCTCGGCTAAAGACTGCGACTGAAGTTGTCAACAACATATATTTATTATATTATTACATTATATTAACTTATCCGCAATCGCTTTAGATTTAATGTAGATTTGGAGATCAGGTGAAGAGGGATTTGTCCCAGCTATTAGACGTCAAAATTGCATTATCTGGCGCACCTCCTCCGTTGGGCATTTTTCAGTGGGACAAATTTGCTGAAAAGATTTTACGAGTAATGCGAGGGGTGGCATATATCTATTCTCATTTTTAAAACACTTCATCAATTTGCAACATTAAAATGAAACAGAAATAGTGCAACAACGGGTGAGGAGATCCAACAATTTATAAAGTATTGTCACAGTTTACCATGACTGTATAGTTCGTATACATAGTATTGTTTAAGAGCGTGTTTATTTCAATAATGTCATCTGCTGGCCTGAAAGTTAGAGTTGTGCGATAATCTATTCTCCTTACTGATTTCATAAACAGTCATTTCGTTCAACACAATTTAAATCACTAGCTGCAAAAGAACCTCCGTGAGCTTCAAGTATAATACTAGGAACATATTCTTTTAAAGACATACAACGTAATTACTATACCTACATATTACATGACCTTTATATAAATGTACATACAGTATTCTCCTGTGTCTCCGAATAGGGCAAACGCTCTAGGGGGTGTATTAAGTACCACTATTTTCCTCATCAATTTAGCGGCCTCACCAACGCCTTGTATCATGGTGGAAGACCAAGATGTCACTGGCGATATAAGCGACTATGACCTGGACTGTAGCATTGCCTATGTCAGTCAGACAGTAAGTACAGGGAACTGAATTTAGCTGTCACCAAGTAATCACATGTTAAGACCTCAGCTCGAAAATGAAATGGATGGGAAATCATTAAATCATGTTATTACTGTTTAATCCACCTTTCTGGAGCTATGTGTCATTAGTTATATGTTTGATGTGAAGACATTGTGATTACGAGAAAAATCGTGGGCAGATGAATTCACAGGCAATGTCCCTGCACAACCAGGTCTTTCTCGTTGATTTGGAAGAGTGCGAGTGCAGAAAAAAAGAGAGATGATTTAAGGAATGTTTCCTTTCCTTCGATCCAAATTTCTTGACGACTAAACATTAACAGTAATTTTATCATTTGGACGAGTGAATGCGAGAGGAGTAAAAGAAGAATTAACGTTTAAATAACGTCGTATGACGAGTATATGCCATGATGGGATAAAGCGATGGTGCTATTTTCTATCTACTTTATACTGTCATCGGACTTGACTTGCGGTTTTATTTCTCATTCCTAAGACAGAATAGTGTGCAGACGTTATGTGTGTGTGTGTGTGTGTGTGTGTGCGTGTGTGTGTGTGTGTGTGTGTGTGTGTGTGTGTGTGTTTAAGCTTTGCCTTGCTTTTACATGTACTTTCCGACAGTTGACAGTCTTTTATCGAGCAATTTATTAAACGGATAATTATGATGTAAGAAAGACACATGCATTGTTTCTATCCAGGAGTGTACAGATGCTTGTCTAGTGAATCCCTTATGCGTTGCCGCACAATTCGATCGTGTTCGCGGTCTATGCTGCATGGCTTCTGGGGATGTCTGCACTAAACCCAATTCTGGAAGTTCAGTCTTTAGAAAATTTTGCCCAGCAGTTTCAACCTCTGCAAGTGAGTATCATTTTGTGTTATAGATGGCTCCATGCAAGAAGTGACCATCTCGAAACTACAAAAAAATAAAGTGCAGATGGTCACTTCTTGCATGGAGCTATCGTTATGTTTCGTGAAAAATTTTCCGAGTAAAAATACTTGTATTTAGTTTTGTTTTTGCTTAGTTGATACTTTTGTCCAGTGCCAACATTTTGGTACCACTCATGGAAAGACAAAAAAGTTGCGAATGGATAATTTGGCCTTAAAGGCTATGTTTGTCCATGTTTACACACTTCAATGCTGCTTAAGGTTACAGCCTATTCCGATTTCTCTCTTTGAGACAATAAACTGTTTTCTCTACTATCACTTACAAGAAAATCCACAATCTCTTAATCTTCGTTGATAGTTTGAAGAATTCAGTGAGCTCATTAAAATGAAGTCGTTTTTAATAATTTGCAGAATTCAATGAGCTTATTAAAAACAATGTTTAAAAAATAGGTATTTCATTTCGTTTTCGAGCTAAGAACCGAGACATCGAAAGATGTAAACAAGCTAGCTAGTTTCCTTAACAAGTGCTCCGCACAGAAGGCCACACTGAAACCAAAGTGAATCACCCAAACTTTAAGTTTAGTTTACAAATTCAGAAAAGAATGCATACTAATTCGCAGGCAGGTTCACAAATCTAGGGCCCATTTTCCATAATCTGCCCAAAAGACATATTTTTTACTGTCTTCCTAAGGCATATGATCCAATAATTAGAAGTCTGTAACCTTAGGAAGACAGACTAAAACGATACGAGAACAAGGATGTGTACGAATACAAGGATGACTCATACATGGGTTTAGGTACCGTGTAACATACAGCATAAACCTAACATACAAAATGGGAAGTCTGCTGACAATAACTATCAAAGGCAGGCAGCACAAGTACAGTGCCTTATGCGGAAGGAAAGCAGAAAGCGAATATTGAGGTAGCTCCTTCGTCTCAAGACCCTTAGCTGAAGCAGGGAAAACCTTTGAACTCCATCGCTTTCATATTTTTCATCACTAGTGCAATAGACCACTATCTACTTCGATAAGGTTATGGTTGTCATGGCACCCCTGACTCTGTAATCGTCAGTATCATTCACAGTAGCCGAACCGGGGAAAACATAAAGGGAAGGGTATGGAAATGATATCGCCAGCCATGGTTCACTGTTTTGTGATTGCTAAGTTGAATAGTTTCACCGAAATTGCTGTAGATATTAGTATCAGTCAAAAAGTCATAAAGAGTTTTGGGAACACTAACTCTGCATTGATTCTAGAACAGCTTTTGGTTTAGACGAGGCAAAATTTATGAAAAAGGGAGAAGAAAATTCAGCCAGAGACCTTATAATTAGAAACCGTTAGAAACCGGCTTAATGCTGCAGGTTTATACAGTAACAATATGATGTTTGTGCATATTGACATTGCTGCTTTCGAATTTTGATACTACTGATTATTAGAAAATCTGTTGATATTTTGTGGTGTGCTTTCATCTTAATAATCTGTTTTACTGGCAAAACATCTGTTACTTCCTAGTGTTTTATACCCCTCAAATAACAGTGACAGACGTGTACGCATTCTTACGTTGATACCTGCTCCCAATCAGCAGCTGCAGAAGAACTCCATTATACAGAAATATTCATTGATATCGACGACGACTGATACCCATATACAGATACACAATGATAAGCAGAGACACAAACTTAGCTGATTCATTTTGAAATTTGCATGGCTCAGGTGTCATATTATGGTAAATTACTCTTTTCAGCTTGTACAATTCAGATGGTGGAGTATCCAGGAGTGACTGGCAATATCAATGACTATGACTCGCACGAACCAGGCTTGGCTCTTTCGGTGAGCAAGTTACTTAACCTATGTACGCGTAAGAATATTTCACGGGGACAGTGATTATTATCTGCTTTGATAGTTGTAAGGAATAGTGATGTTCTCGTAAGCTGAGGTTTGCTTAAAGGCATAGAATTTTAGTCAATAGTTATTGTGTCGCCCAAATTCAGTCCATTTACACGCTTTTTGTCATTATGTCATTATGTTCCAGTACATGTGCAATCTTGTTTTATGCGACAAGAGTAGAAATAATATAAATAATAATTATAGTAATGATAATAATAATAATAATAACAACAGCAACAACAATAACAATAATATAATAATTTTTTTTTTTGCTGAAAACGAAACATATGTGCCTTATGTTATGTTAATAATAATAATAATAATCATAAACACTATAATCAAGTGCGAGTTGCCGGAGACTACTTAGTGCTCAGAAAAAACATGCTAAAATGAGGACGATTAATGTTTCAAAGCCGACAACAGATTACTGAATAACTCACAAGAAAGAAACGATTAGCTTACTCTGATAGTGAAGAAGTATTATTAGAGTCTAGCTACAAGTACATAGACAGTTGAGTAAAAAGTATACAAAGCCCCCTTTTCCGGTTAATTACATCTGAGCATGCAAACTCAAGAAAAAAAAAAGTATTATTTTTCAGAAACCAAATAATAGAGTACAGCTAGGTAACTTCTGTTGTGTTCTTTCCAGATGTGTGAAGCTAAGTGTTTAGCCAGCCCGACATGCCAGGCTACAGAATACAGAGTGAGAGGCCGAAGCGCTCGGTGTTACTATGCTTCAGGGACTCTTACAACATCCAACGATCTTCTTGCGACAATAGCCAGGAAAGAATGTGTGGGGCCTTCAGCAAAGTCCTGCACATCGACATCTCCAACGACAACAGCACCGCTGACAAATTCCACTCCTAAGAGGACGACTTCTCCAACCATAACAACACCGCCGACAACGACCACTCGTAAGCCAACGACATCGGCAACCACTAGAACATCGCCGACAACGACCACTCGTAAGCCAACAACGTCCGAAACCACAACACAACCGCCGACAACAACCACTCGTAAGCCGACGACATCCGAAACAATAACACCGCCGACAACAACCATTCGTCAGCCAACAACGTCCGAAACCACAACACAACCGCCGACAACGACCACCCGTAAGTCGCCGACATCTCCAACCACAACAACACTACTGACGCCTCGTAAGTAGACCATCGCTTAATTTTAATTGCTTTGTATTTATTACTAATTAAATTACAGTCACAAAATGCTGTTTTATCTTCTCTGCAGAGTGCTTTGCACAGGTGTTTTAAAGCATGTATGCAAGTTGCGAAAAAAAAAACAACAGCTTAATAAGGAACCCGGCACTAGATATACTCAAATGCTCAGTCCTAAACTGCCATCATAAACACGTGTGTGTGTGTGTGTGTGTGTGTGTGTGTGTGTGTGTGTGTGTGTATGTGTGTGTGTGTGTGAGAGAGAGAGAGAGAGAGAGAGAGAGAGATGCTGGAATGCAGTGAAAAATGATAATAATTCTTATTAATGACTCGTATTTGCATTAGGAGTGACAATTTTAAATTGAGGTTTACGGTAAGTAAGAGTGATCGGGGTAATAAACAGCATATCTGCATCATGTCCATTTTAAATGAACAAAATATTATTTATCGTGGTTACCAGCTGTGTATCACATTTCCTCTACCCTCAAATCTGCTCATATTGTTACCTGACCAAAAATTGATAAGCAATCTGTATGGCTAGGTGTAGTTATCTTACATTATAGAGAAAAGTTGAGGCGGGTTGGTGTGTGGGTGTGTTGGGGNGGGGGGGGGGGAGACTGGGGAGGAGGGGAGCGACAATTCCGAAGGTAAAACAGTCTCATATTATAACGCCACCAAAACCACATGTCACCACCTTATTCACCGACCTAATGAATTGTAAAATATTGCGGCATGAATGAATACAGCATATTTTCATCAAAACTGTGACAATTCTTACCTGATAACCTTTTGCTCAGCATTGTTGTCTTTGATTTAGCGATTGCTTAAGGGCCGGTATGTCAAATTCATTGCAGCATTTAAACAAATAGTTAACATGTCTAATCGTGCAGAGTAACCTTACACAGTTATGTTCAACTGATGTAAATACAGGCAGCTATACATGGACACATATACGAAAAGAAATTCACAAGTGCACAAATTCACTAATAACATGTGCTTGCTTAAAAGTGAATTATTATGATAAACCTCTCTTTTTCAGCTTGTACAATTCAGATGGTTGAGTATCCAGGTCTCACTGGTGATATAAACGACTATGATATGCAAGGACCAGGCTTGGGTCTTTCGGTCAGTGAGTTAATAAACCGCTATGTGCAAAAGAACACTTCAATAAGGTCATGATTTTTAAGACTGGATTATGATACTGATCCTGTGTTTCTTCATGTTTTATGACAAAGCAAACGAAGCAAATGAGAGCTAACACTGTTTTGTTAGATCTTCCCTAGAGATCAGGCGTTCTAAAGCTGCGGCGTGTTTGTTAATTGAACTTGAGAAAGATCTTTAAAATGAAGGAAAGGATAGAGGGCAGGCGGCAGTTGTTAGCGCAGAGATGTCAATTTGGTCGAGGTAAGGCCAAAAAAAAAAAAAAGGAACGGGATAAAATCAGGTTACTGTCGGTGATTTGCAGTGCATGTATGTAGATCAAACTGGCATCCTTGACCTAGAAATGTTTACAGTCAGAAGCTAATAGAAAGTTCATTTGAAGTGACACCTAGATAACATAAAATATAATATTATGCTCTATTATTCGGAGCAATGTCCGTCAACATGCTGTAACGACCCTGCCTGGCCGAGACTTCTTCTTTTTCATCTTCTGCGTTCTTCGTGTCAGAAGTATAATATGGGAAGCAAGTGGTCCGTATGATGATACTGGGAGATCCTCTGCCATCCCATGCAGCTCCGACTAAAGCGCCGAGCTTCCAGACCAAAGAATTTCTCTGTACTGGTTGCTCGTACTTAGGGCAGAACTGAAGAAAGGGTCTGCATTTCCCGGTGCATTTCCAAATGTATTAAGTCTCCGCGACTATAACCTTGAATTTCTTATGTCGATGTTACCGGGGTCTATTGTGACCATTCTTAACCTAACAATTATTATTTATTCCTTTCTGTTCAGCTTGTGAATGGCGTCATCCAGATGTAACATTGCAAAATTTAAAAGACACATAAAGGCAGATCTTAAACGACAGTGGAAAGACAATCACCTATGCTAGACAACGCACATGATCACATTACGCAATGCCCGTATTCTCTAACCATACCGCGAGTGTGGTGGCCATAATTATGCTTACGTCAAATAAGCCCTATGGCAGGAGAACAGGCGTCTCGCTGGTGTTATCTATGTCTTGTATGTGAATCCCTTAATTCTACTGTAAGCAGCAGATTATAAAACAAATCATACTGAAGCAATAAAATGCACAACACTTTGCCTGACCTGTACGGTAAAGCTTAGCTTTGAATCTGGATGAACAGAATGGTAACTGAAAGCTAAAAAATGCACTGTCTACGACAAGTGCCTTGAGCTGCTGGGACGTAAGTTACGTCATATTTTTTCCCATAACCTTACGCTTCTCAGGCAGTGCAGTGGAGAGAGAGAGAGAGAGAGAGAGAGAGAGAGAGAGAGAGAGAGAGAGAGAGGGGGGGCAGAATGTGAATTGCTTGTTAAAAATATTGTTATTTTGCTCATTTACAACATATAGCTGTCTGAACTCAATAAACGTATTGTTATTGTTATTGTTTTGTTGGCAGTAACTCTCTGAGCAAGGGCAAAATCGCGATAAAATTATGAAGTTATTTCTTCAGGAATTTGTTATAGGGTAAAGCAACTTTAGATAAATGCGAAAGAAATGGTGTTTAAAAACGGAGCATTATTTGTGACGGACACATCTACCATTACTAATTTGTTCTTTCCTCAGACTTGTATAGCGAACTGTTTAGCCAGTCCTTCATGCCATGCAGCGGAATACAGAACGGTATTTCTAAACGCTCAATGCTACTATGCTTCTGGTACTGTCAGAACATCCAACAGTGCTATTGCCACAATTGCAAGGAAACAATGCGTGGTACCCTCACCACCACCAGCCACAGTGACATCTGCAGACACCATAACTCCAATACTGTCTTCTACTACTCGTAAGTAGAACTTTATTAAACGTTAGCTGCATTTTAACCGTACTTAAAGCATCATTGTCACCCACATATGTACTCTGAACAACGTAAGAAAATCATATTAATTTAGGGTACAGATTAAAATAAATACGTCCACTCTCTTATTAATGTTGTTTGAAACAAATAGCTGTTAGTACGAATTCAGTTTCTAGGCGATTATTCACTGCTATTGATTTAACAAAGTATCGGAGTAGGGAAAATATATCACAGAAAAGAACTGACTAAGCCAGGGGCGTAGGGGGGGNGGGGGGGTTGGTCAAAATCTGCACAATGATCAGGGTCACTCTACATTTACATTAAGGGGAGGTAGGGTAGCATGCTTGAAACAGAGAAACACAATATTATAGAGTAAGATTTGCTTTACTACCTAACCCAGGAGAAAACAGCAACAACAACAACAACAACACAATTCAGCGAGTTTTCGTTTACTCCTTGTGTAGATGAAATTGATGGTGAACTTTCCTTCTCGTGGGTAATATGATCAAGAATGGTGTCGTAAAAGGAAAAGAGAATTTTAATGACACTTCTTCGATCAACGTTGCTTTCATATCAAATAACGTGGCATTTCTTGGTCGTGTCTGGCTCATAGTTGAACATGTGGAGTCTTTTAGTTGTTGTCAGATGTTAAGCGAATGCTCGGCGAAGGCAAAAGCTGGCTGCTTCCGAAACAACAGCCACATTTACTGGGGGCCTGACCAAATGCATGTTGCTGAAAACACAACATTTTAAGTTATTTAGGGTCTAGACATAGACTAGATCAAAATCTTGCTCTACACTTGATCTAATATATATCTAGCCTCTGCTGGAAGCAGCAAGACAACACTCAAGCCTTAGCTTAGAATAACACGCATGACACCATTCGAAGTAGGCGAATGGAAAAGGGGAAATCACTCATCTGACGTTTTTCTTTGCCTGTTTTGTAAGACAGTGCTTTGCGGTGATGAAAATTAGAGTTTAAGAGATACCCAGACTGAGCCTCTGTTCCGCCGGCCAGCAGAGTTAAAATTTCCATGCCTATAGGCACATACATTGTAACGATTCTTTCACCTCAGATTAATACCAGATAATGCAGCAGATCAATAAAAGCAGAAAAGATTAAAGAATCACAGATATCTGAAATGAGTTGGGGGATGATATAGCATTCAGTTAAGCTTAGATGATCTCTGACGGACAGTTTTAGTACATTCTTATTAGATTTCAAAAAGGTTTTTATGGTAGTCCATTCCACGGGGCGTGTATGGACGTAACTAGGTGTATTGGAATCTTTAGGTGTCCCGTAACATAGAAGTGGAAATCCAATAAATTTTTAAAAAAATATTTGAGATCAATTTTATCATTATGCAATATAAAAAGTAAGTAATCCCCCCTCCCCCACCCCCCAAAAAACAAAAACAAAACATCCAACCTGATTATAGGTGCCCTTATTGTGTTATGTACTACGCCCTAATTGTATTGTTGTGCTCATTACACAACCATGCACACCCTCGTTTGCCCTCTCTCATAATACATTTACTGTACAAATTACTGTGACAAGCCTAACCGTCTTACTGCATCAATCCTGTCTTACTAAACTTTGCAATACAGAATACCATTACTGTTGCCACCCGTAGGAATTTTTCCTTTAAGTAGTGTGAAACGGCTGTATGTAAGCTGTTTAAAAAAATCTTGAAATGTAGGATAAAATGGGGAATAATGCCTGTTTTCTTCTATTAACAGTAACACTATAGGATTCGTTTTCCACATAATTTTCATCACCATCGTGCACAGGAAATTTCAAAATGGACAAACGTATGTCAAGTGCCATGTCGTAGGGTGATCATTGACCGAATGGATTATCCTTATGTACAATTCATTCATCAAACGAAAGGAGGCAGGGCTTCTGCACGAGAAATAGAGCTACCAAGTGAACTGGTCCGTGATTGTCCAAGTGCGTTCAACATTCTTAAACACTCAGTCTAGTCTAACCATAGTACTAAATTTGCATGATTTGTAAAGTAATCAAATTTGGGCTATTACCACTGTATTGTTAGTTTGGTGAATAGGCTAGACTAGACTTGGACTAGATTTAGATATAGATGTAGAGTCTATCCAGACTTTGATCTAGATTACAGACCAATAAGTCTATAGGTCGCGTTCATGTCATTAATGTTTTCTTTTTTGAGAACATAACGATTGGTTCAAGTTAAGCTTAAACTTGCCGATTATTGTAATACGTTTTGAAAATAAACAAAATGCAGAGTGAGCAGGAAATTAAAGAGGAAATATAGGCCTATAGGGAGGCATAATAACCTCATGACACACATGATGATCAGGCACAAACACTCTCTGGTGTACCCAAGCATCCTGACTATCTTCTTTTCTGTATCAATATATTTTTTGGTAAAGTCAAATGCACTTAGATACAGCACTTACCATATTTTCAAATGAGTCACACGAATGTTGTTCCTGAAATGAATGGTTCAGTTGCATATTGTGCAAATTTTTCATTTCAGCACCCTGTCCCACTTCATATATCATGGTAGAAGATCGAGATGTTACGGCCAATATAAACGACTATGATATATGTCAGACGGTCTATCTCAGCAATAGTGTAAGTATCTGAAAATGAAACTCCAGTTAGACGCCACAGGGAGTTACTCCAAGGCTTGAATGATGAGTGGAGAAAATGTTTTCCGAGGTGGGGAAACATAGAAATTGTAATGAAGGTTTGGTGTAGATAGAGTCAATACTAGATGAATTTGTGCTAGAACGATGAAATGAATAGAAATGGGCAGAAACATGTTTGAGGGAAACCGATTAGGACCAGATATCTTCAGAGTTTACGTTTTTGAAATAAATAAAACTACCAGCCAATTGTCTGGTTATTACCAGTGTAATTGTCCCGTTTCCCAGATTCTCCAGTGTATCCGCCCTCGCCCCCCCCCCCNCAACTCCCACAAAAAAAACCCACAAAAACCACGCATTCGAGCAGACTAGTGCAGGCATCTCTCAATTTGAAGGAGTGAGTTCCTTCGGTACCATAAACCTTTTGGATAGGTGTTAATATTTCTGTCAAGTAAATTATTAGTTGCTGTTCTTGTTTCTTAAACTCTCTCTTCATACTCACAGATGTCAGTGTTTTATTACGTTCTAGATCAAGATAATATAACAGATTAAAATAAAAGCATAATATGTATATGTTTTTTTCCAGGCTTGTAGAGATGCTTGTCTGGCGGAACCTTCATGCTTTGTAGCAGAGTACCGTCTGGACCTTGTTCAGTGCTGTTTTGCATCATCACCTGTGTCTACGTCACCCAATTTTGGAAGCTCAGTGTTCAGAAAAGTTTGTCCTACAGCCACAACCACCCCGCGTGAGTGGTTTATTTTTCGCTATACTTCTAAGGCATATATGATTTTACAAGGTAACGAAAAGTTTTTTACTTATTTAATTAATACATTTTTCAATGTTACTGGCAAACTTCCTTGGCATGTACATAAAGGTGAAAGGTGATGTGGATAGAGCAATAATCAGTTTGAATGTCTCTGTTAAGACATATGGGACAGTTGCATGAACACTCTGGAATCATTAAGGAGGAATAACGCATTAGAATATAACCAAGTCAAGTGCAAAAAATCCATTTTCAACCCCATGGATGAAAATATGACCCTCTAAGTAACCATATAAATATACTGTAAAGTTTAGGGCAGGAAAATAATGTTTACTGAAAGAGATAATAACTAATAACAGTTTCATTCTTCTGTTCCATATCGATTAAACTATAAACTATCGGCGTTTTGGACACTTTTTCTGAGACAAAACAATGTACACAGACATTGCAACGGTTTTAAAAAGGGCATGAATAAAACCGACTTTTAATTTTAGGGTCTAATCATTTTACATCTGACATAAACGAACATTATACAGAATATGTTAATAATAGTCAGACTGTAAAAAGTAGCAGAATCACAGTAGCTATCTGGAGACAAGAAGGTCACGTAGAAACGAGTCAGAACGATGTCGTCATGTAGCCTCTTCTCTCAAACGAAATCCTGGCGAAACCTCTCTGCGGCTTTAATGACTCGATTTGACCTATTGTACAGAACTGGGCTGTGTTAGTGGAAGTTATGCCTTACTTTGGAGCAAACCCATGCAAATCTCATCTTTGCATCAATGCACATACTGTGGGTCGATGACAGACAAACAGTCGCGCTTATGCAGCATGTTACCTAGACAATGATTATGGCTAGGAAGTAATTATAATAAAATTTCTCTTTTCAGCCTGCACAGACCAGATGGTTCGGTATTCAGGTGTCACAGGGAGTATTAATGATTATGACTCCAATGAGCCAGGTTTTGCTCTTTCGGTGAGTGAGTTATTGTGCTTTCAAGAACATAGAAAGCCTCGACAGGATATAGTAAATAGTACATTTCAGCATGAGATTCTACTTTTAAAACGATAAAAACCATTTAGCAATACCTCTTACTGCGACTGCCAACAGAAAATAAGTTTTTAAGATGTTACATTTTCCTCCTTTGGTCTGTGATTCGCAGTGCCTGTAATCACGCGCTGTGGCAAAACTGTAGAAATCTTTCATAATAGATAAATCCCATGATAATGATGCGATAAATGTGAACTATGAAACCGAAAGTAAGCCTAGTTTATTTGATAAAAATGCTGTATATGTACACTTTCTTATTTAAAAACAAGCATAATTACCCGTTCCATGAATGGATAGGTACATGTTTGGATTGGGGGGAGGGTTCGGGGAAAGGAAGGAGAAAAGAGGATAACAAAGACAGGACTGCAATACAGCAAACAAAAACAACATAATATGATTTCTTACCTTAGATGGCACAATTCATGATAGCACTTCAGTGTAGACAACATTTCTTGTCCTGTTGTTTGCAGCTAAGTAAAAAATTGAATTGTTCATTCCAGTCCGTGAAAAGGCCACATACAACATTCCGTGTGAGAACACAGGTGTTCTCAAGTCCAAGCCTACTGTCTGCAGAGTCTGTCTTTGGGACTTGTTGATTGTCAGAGCAAAACAATGCTGAAGAGGAAACTGTTTCCTCTGGAATGTGAATGGCAGAATGGTGTCAGTTGGCTGCAGGGTAATCCTCGGAATGAGATGCCTTTCTCCAGAAAACGGGCCAGTTAAGATGGCAACTTGAGTTATGTTGGTCATTACTTTTGTCACTATGCACCTGGTCCCATTCATCAAGCGCGGTGGATTCAAGGAACGCATCAGCATCACCGGCATGCCAACTTTGATCAGAAGGACTTGTGCTGGAGGTCCAGGAAGGTGAATAATAACTCAGGTGGATAGTGAACTGCCTCTTCATCACTCATAGCTGTGTACACAGTTGTCAGCCCCAAGCCTGCCTTGCTCTCTGCGTAAAAAAAACACAGGTGTTCGGTTTCAATCTTTGCATAAGCATCGACAATATACTGCTGGAACAACCGTCTCGCTAGAATGAGATAGTTGTCGTTTCGTTGAAAAAAGTGGAAACAGTAGTACTGCAGCTAAGTAATTTTGTGTTTGCTTGTCAGTTTAAGTTGCAGACTCCATTCATGTATCCCTCTGGGAGACAGAAGTGGATATTGAAGAGCATCATAAGCTGGATGAAGCTCTTATATTTGTTTAAGGGAGTCATCATGTAAGCGCAATACGATGTCCCGTTGGCCAACAGGATCTGTAGTCATCAATATGGCCACCTCATTGGTTTCTGGTGCATTAAATCTTCTCTGTTGTTCACCAAGACGATGACGATTTTCATGTATGGCAATGCTAAAGTTGTCGATGTGGTTGCGCCCACCGAATTCCATTACTATTTTTTTATGCTCTCTGATGTAAACATTGCTATCCTTGAGAACATCTTAAATTCTGTTCACTAAGTGTAGCTTTAAACCATCAGTTATATTTATTCTGGTGTTGAGCTGAGACATCTCTCCATCAATGAAGTAAACTTGCAAAAATTTGGCAGTTTCATTTGGGACAGGTGTCAGTGGCCAATTAGGTGACACACTTGACCTTGCACTCGAAAAGTTGGATGCCAACCTCGAAGAGTCACTTCATTACATCCAAAAGAAGTCATCTGAAAAGCACAGTTGTCATATTTCCTCAGATTGAAAGGAAGTGCTCCGATTCAGGGGAATGGCTGAAGTATAAGGCCCTGAAATCTTCTGGTAGAGGAGGCAGTGGATCAAGGTCTACTTTACAGTTACTGCAACACATGGTCTTAGTCTTTCCAGGAAATTTTGTTGCTCAGCAATGTTCACTTCAGACTGTCATATTTCCTACTTGTCTTGTAACATGAAAATCATCTGGAGTGTATCTTCGTTTAGCGCAGCTGGTAAGATTGTGGTGACAGCTGGAGCAGCTGGAGGAGAGGTTCAAGGAAGAATGACCATTGGCCTAGGTAGGTCTAGTAAGTCAGTGGCAATGGCAGGAAGAGGATCTTCATTTGTATTTATGACGTGTTCATCAACAGCTTCGGCCACATCAGGCGGTTGGTTTTTATCTGCAAGACGATTTGCTCGCATGCGTTTAGCTGCAGGAGTGCTCCTCCCATGGCCAAGTCCTCTACGCTTTCTCGGCATAGTGGATATAATATATCCACATAGGAAAATAAAATACAAAGGAAATCTGATAAAAATGGGGAAAAAATGTACTGCAAGTAATAGAGTAAAAAATGACCCGACCCCCCCCCCCCCCCCCCCCCCCCCCNCCCCCGACCCTCTTTACAGTATGAACTTTTTAGGAGGATAGAAAAAAATGAAAAGGAGAAAAATGTTGCAGCAAATAGTTAATGTAGGCAGTAAATGTAGATGACATGTAATCACGTAAAAAAATAATTCTAACCCACACAAACTTACACGCGCTCATGGATGACCTGATATCGACACAAACACAAAAGGCCAGTTAGACCTAGGTCTAGAATAGATCTACTCATCCAGTCTAGATCTAGATTCTGATTAATCAGCGGATAGGAGTTTAACAAAGGGCAGGAAAACATGCAGAAGAAACAAAAAGAACACAGTATATCAGCACTGAAACTGGTAAATGTAGATTCGATGCAGTCAACTAAAAGATAAATAAATTCCCAACACACGCACGCACGCACGGCACTCACGTTTGGTAGACATGACATTATTGACATGACCTGATCTCGGCACAAACATACATGTCCAGTTTGAGTCAGAGATGGATAAAATCTAAATTAGATGAAGTATTCACTACTTACCTTCACCGCATCTTGATCCGCAACATAAATTCACTCGTTTGCTGTAAATGATCTCGCTTTCTGCGATCTTGTTTGATGACAGAAATGAACTCGATTCGCAAAGCAGTGGTTCTGCTTGAAGCCGATTGAGAACGACTTCCGGTTCAAACAAAAACAATAGTGACATTAAAATCAACACGCCACGTTTCATGCGGTACAAACTATTTTCTATAAAATCGGGGAAAGCAATTTGCGTCGATTTTTTTACATTAGGTCCTGACAGCATAGATGCAGTCGACGCCTGCGAAGTTTCAAACGCGTAGGTTAGGTAATAACGGAGGAGTTCCTGAACAAAGCTCCCCAAGTCCTCTTTTATATATATAGATGTTTGAACATGTGTTCCAAGGTTGTGGGGCGTGTAAAATAAGAACTAAAAAGATCAGCTGTCTTTCTATTGTGCATTCCCTTAGTTCGCAATACCGCACTATTTATCACACTCGCAATCGAAATGCACCGAATTGGAAGTGGGCAGTGCGCACCACAATAATCCATTATATTCTACAATGAAGATGTAAACTAGCCAACCTCCTTGAGTAATACTCTACCCAGTGGGCGGAGAGAAGACAGTTTGCGATGCAAGCCGTGAAGTATGATCTGGATCTAACTTTAAAGGCAATAGGAAGATGGTACTTAAATTCCCAGTCATCAGGTAAAATAAATATAAATAATGTTGACCTAACAGTATTTATCATCATCCCAGATTCTGATAGCATAGAAAAATATAACGAGCATTGCAGTGTTTTGTTTTTCTTTTAGGAATGTGAGACGAACTGTTTAGCCAGCCCGACGTGTCAGGCAACAGAATTGAGAAACGCCTTCCTAAACGATCGATGCTACTATGCTTCAGGAAACGTTACTACATCCCCCAGTCCTCTCTCGACAGTATCAAGAAAAGAATGTGTTGGTGCCTCAACAGCATCTCCAGTTGGAACATCAGCAGCAATACCTTCTACAACGACGGTATCAGCTACTGGAACAATTACATCCACAGCATCCCCTCCTAGTACATCAGTCACAGCTTCATACTCGACTTCGCATGTGACCACAGCAGCCACAACGACTGCTGGAACAAATGTTGCAACAGCTACCGCAACACCACCTACTGCGACTACAACAGCTACAATATCTGCTGGAACACCTACAGCAGCTGCCACACTCACATCATCTACTGTGACCACACCAACTATATCGTCTGCTGGAACACTTTCCTCAGCTGTTACAGCCACACCTGCAACCGCAACAGCCACACCACCTACTGTGACCACAACAGGCACACCATCTGCTGGAGTACCCTCTTCATTTACAACAGCCTCACCACCCACTTCTACAGCCACAGATACATTATCTACGGTGGCTACAGCAGCCACAACGTCCGCTGGAATACCTCCTTCAGCCACTCCAGTTGCAACAACCGCAACACTCGTACCACCTACTATGACCACAGCAGGCACATCTGCTGGAACATCCTCTTCAATCGCAACAGCCTCACCACCCACTGCAACCACAATAACCACACCGCCTGGTGTGACCACAACAGGCACAACGTCAACTGCAAAACTCTCTGGAACGTTGACAACACCAGCTACAGCAACGATAACTCCAGGAACAAGTAAGTATGGTTTCCATTTTGTTGGCATTTCTGTTAGTATTATTAGTTATAGTAATAATAAATATTCTCACCCGCAAAACGTTTTTGGAAGACCTGAAGATAATTTTCTTCCTTTCATCCATCTCTCCTTCGTTCTTCATATTCTGCACTGGAAATGGTTGAGAATAATAACTTTTACCGATTTTTGAACGTGTTAAATTCTATTAAAGTTCATAAATATAGATTTAATTTCCTGTCTGATGCACTGATTGGGGTAATCCAATGTAATCATCGTATTATGTACTGAAAATCTGCAGCAAACATGGGATCGGCGTCAACAACACTTACAACAGCTACAATAACTACACCAGCAATATCTACTGCTCCATCTTCAATAGCAACGTTTACTGCTACCTCTACACCCACAGCACAATCTACGTCCTCTTCAACTGCAACACCTACGGTTACTTCTTCACCGACAACACCTGCTACCACCGCTTCGTCCACAACACCTACTGTCACATCATCCATAGCATCTACTGGCACATCTTCATTATCCACAAACCCAATATCTATCACTCCTTCTATTACTCCTACTTTAATTTTCGGACCCCTTACAACAAATGCCACACCTTCGCCCACAACATTTGCCACCTTCTCTTCACCCACCATAACTACTGCCACCTTCTCACCCATAATAACTAGTGCTACTTCTTCATCCACGACACCTGCTGCCACCTCTTTACCGACAACAAGTACCGCCACCTCTTCACCTACAACATCCACTACCACCTCTTCACCCACAATATCGGCTGACACGTCTTCACCGACAACAGCCACTGCGACAGCCTCACCCATAATAACTAGTGCTACTTCTTCATCCACGACATCTGCTGCTACCTCTTTACCGACAACAAGTACCGCCACCTCTTCACCGACAACATCTACCAGCACTTCTTCAACCACAATGTCGACTTCTACAAAAGCTACAGCCACTTCTTCAATAACAACATCAGTTGCTTCCTCTTCACCCATAATATCTACTGCCACGTCGTCATCCATAACATCTCCCACAACGTTTTCACCTACAACCTCTACTACCATCTCTTCACCCACAACATCTATCGCGATCTCTTCACCTACAACATCCACTACCACCTCTTCACCCACAATATCGGCTGACACGTCTTCACCGACAACAGCCACTGCGACAGCCTCACCCATAATAACTAGTGCTACTTCTTCATCCACGACATCTGCTGCCACCTCTTTACTTACAACATCTACTACCACCGCATCTCCCATAACATCTACACCCACCTCTTCATCCTTCATATCTACTGCCACCTCCTCACCCAAAGCATCTACCGCGATCTCTTCACCTACAACATCCACTACCACCTCTTCACCCACAACATCTACTATCACCTCTTCACCCACAACATCGGCTGAGACGTCTTCACCGACAACAGCCACTGCGACAGCCTCACCCATAATAACTAGTGCTACTTCTTCATCCACGACATCTGCTGCCACCTCTTTACCGACAACAAGTACCGCCACCTCTTCACCGACAACATCTACCAGCACTTCTTCAACCACAATGTCGACTTCCACAACTATCACAACATCTACTGCCGCCTCTTTACCTAAAAAATCTGCTACCACCGCCTCACCCATAACATCTACCCCCACCTCTTCAGCTACCATATCTACTGCCACCTCCCCACTTACTTTTTCACCGACAACATCAACTACTTCCTTTTCACCCACAACATCTTCTGCCACATCTTCACCGACAACAGTTACTGCCATCTCTTCATCCACAATATCTACTGCCACATCTTCCTCTACTAAAGCTACTGCCACTTCTTCTTCAACAACAACAGCAGTTGCTTCCTCTTCACTCATAATTTCTACCCCCACGTCGTCATCCCTAACATCTCCCACTACGTTTTCACCTATAACCTCTACTACCATCTCATCACCCACAACATCTACCGCCACCTCATTACCGACAACAGCTACCACCATCTCTTCATTCACAACGTCGGCTGACACGTCTTCACCGACAACAGCCCCTGCGACGTCTTCACCCATAATATCTAGTGCTACTTCGTCACCCACAACATCTGCTGCCACCCCTTCATCGACAGCATCTACCAGCACTTCTTCACCCACAATGTCGACCTCTACAATTATCACAACATCTACTGCCACCTCTTTACCTGCAACATCTGCTACCACCGCATCTCCAATAACATCTACCCCCACCTCTTCATCCGCCATATCTACTGCCACCTCCTCACCCACAGCATCTACCGCAATCTCTTCACTTACAACATCTACTACCACATCTTTACCTGCAACATTTACTGCCATCTCTTTACCTACAACATCTGCTACCACCTCCTCACCCATAACATCTACCGCCACCTTTTCACTCACTGCAGATATTGCCACCTCTTCGCCGACAACAATTACTTCCACCTCTTCACCGACAACATCTATCGTCACCTCGTTATTCACCACATCTACTGCCCCATCTTCTTCAACAACAGTTACTTCCATCTCTTCAACCACAACATCTACTGACACCTCTTCATCTACAACAGCTACTGCCACTTCTTCACCGACAACATCTGTCGCCACCTCTTCAACAACCACGTCTACTGCCTCCTCTTCATCTACCACGTCTAACCCCATCTCTTCATCCACCATATCTGCTGCCACCTCTTCATCCACAACATCTACCGCGACCTATTCACCAACAACATCTCCTACCATCTCTTCATCTACAACATCTACCGTCACCTCATTACCGACAACAGCTACCACCATCTCTTCATCCACATCATCTGCTGCCACATCTTCACCGACAACAGTTACTGCCATTTCTTCACCCACAACATCTACTGCCACATCTTCCTCTACAACAACAGCTACTGCCACTTCTTCACCTACAATAACAACTACTAGCTCTTCAACCACAACATCTACCGCCACCCTATTTCCGACAACAGCTACCACCCTCTCTTCATCCACAACATCGGCTGACACGTATTTACCGACAGCAACCCTTGCGACGTCTTCACCTATAATATCTAGTGCTACTTCGTCACTTACAACATTGGCTGCCACCTCTTCACCGACAACAAGTACTGCCACCTCTCCACCGACAGCATCTATCAGCACTTCTTCACCCACAATGTCGACTTCGACAATTATCACAACATCTACTGTCGCCTCTGTACCTACAACATCTGCTACCACCGCCTCTCTCATAACATCTACCCCCACCTCTTCACCCACCATATCTACACACACCTTCTCACCTACAGCACCTACCACGACCTTTTCACCTACAGCATCTACTACCACCTCTTCACCCATAACATCGGCTGACACGTCATTACCGACAACAGCCACTGCGTCCTCCTCGCCTATAATAACTAGTGCTACTCCTTCCCCCACAACATCTGCTTCCGCATCTTTACCGAAAACAGTTACTGCCATTTCTTCACCCACAACATCTACTGCTACATCTTCCTCTACAACAACAGCTACTGCCACTTCTTCAACTACAATAACTAGATAATGAAGACTTTTCTATGTAGGAAATAAAAGGAACTCCCAAGTAATGGTCGCATGATGCAAAAAATAGTTTCTTGGAAAACATTGATAAACATGAAGTAAACGAGATTTACAAATTATTACATAACTCTATCTCAAAAGGTATAAATGCGAGTACCCCAGAGACTATTAACAAGATAGCAAATAGAATTGGTCACATACTTGTGGATAGCGCTAGCAAAGTGCTAGGAACTAGGAGAAACACAAAAGATGTGGAACAAAGGGAAAACAGAAATAAAAACAAGACGTGGTTTGAAAATGCATGTAAAATTAAACAGAAGAACTTTCACAGAGCAAGATGCATGTACAACAAAAATAAAACACAAAATAATAAAGAAAAATTACAGCGGGCCGCAAAAGAGTACAAGTAGACAATGAATACTGCTATTCACAACTTCCAAAACCATATGCAAAATGAAATAAAAAATCTTAGACAAAATAACAATAAAGAATTTTGGAGAACGTTGAAACAAACTGATGATCGAACGATGAAAACGCCATTAAATGCACGAGAAACCTACATGCACTTCAGTGAAGTCAGTAAGGCAACAGAGTTTGGCAATGTAGATAAAGTTGTTACTAACGAGGAACACACTGATACAAATGAGCATCTTAATAAAAATATTACTACAGAAGAAATTAAAAAAGCAATTACATCACTCAAAAACAGTAAAGCACCGGGATATGACCAAGTAGTAAATGAGTACCTGAAGGCAGCAGAAAAAGAATTACTGCCAATACTGGAACCATTTTTAAAGCATATAATGAACACTGGAATATACCCTGAAGATTGGGCTATGGGAATTGTAGTTCCCGTATACAAAAATAAAGGAAATAAGGAAGACCCCCAACACTACCGACCAATATCACTGCTGTCATGCTTAAGTAAACTCTTCTTAACTATACTAAATGAAAGACTTAACCACTTACCTAGAAAAGGAAGAGAAGCTCAATGAAAATCAAGCTGCATGCAGATAAGGTACTCCACTACTGATCATATTCTGGCCTTAAATTTACTCATGGATTATGCCAAACAACGAAACAAGAAACAAGAAACTATATATAGCCTTCATCGACCTCGCTTGTGCCTACGATAAATTATGGAGAGCTGGAATGTTTCTTAAATTATTCCGAACTGGAATAAACGGAAACATTTATAAAGTAATGCTAAGCATGTATGACCAAACGAAGTCCTGTATACGCATCAATGGTCGACTTACAAGGTCATATTATTGTAATCTGGGCCTTTTTCAGGGAATGCAACCAAGTTGTATAAGTTTTGCTATTTTTTGGAATGATCTTGAAAACGAATTGTCTAAAAATGGATATAGCGGAGTAGAGATGAAGAATGAGGATGATGGAACATTAATGATAAAATTGCTGTTACTTCTGTATGCTGACGACACTACGATTCTTGCCAGTAGTGCAAAGGACTTACAACATTCCCTGAACGAATATTCGAATTACTGTAAAACGTGGAAGCTAACGATTAACTCTGACAAAACAAAAATTCTGATGTTGGTGGAAAAAATAAATCAGACAGATTCACAATAAATGACCATGATGTAGAGATAGTTGACCAGTTCAAATATTTAGGCGTGATCTTCGAGAAAAATTATAAGTTTACAAAAACAGTTGCACATAATATTGAGCAAGGCACAAAAGCCATGTATTACGTGCTGAATAAGTCCAGACTTGAATCTAAGTGTTGGATGCCAAATCCACCTTTTCAACGCTCTTGTAATGCCTGTTTTATTTTATGACTGTGAAGTGTGGGGATTCGCCAACTATTCTGTACTAGAAAGAATTCAAATCAACTTTTTCAAAAAAGTTCTTATGCTAAAACGATCCATTCCAGATTATATAGTGCTTGGGGAGGTTGGCGAGTACCCACTCTCAGTTACGATAAAAGATAGAATGCTGGCATACTGGATGAGAGTAATGACGTCGAAGGAGAGTAAATTAAGCAGGATTCTGTACAGCGTAGTTGTCAAGATGTATGATAATACTAATAACCAATATAAGTCTCCATGGATTAATAAGATAAAATCAGTGTTAAACGAAATAGGATTTACTTACGTATTTACATTCCAAAATATAATGAACCCGCAATGTGTAAAATTGAACAGAGCCCTGCTTAAGCGACGATTGAAAGATGTATTTATCCAGGAATGGAGAGGAAAGCTTGATGCCACAGCTATTACTTTTATAGATCCGTTAAAGACACACTTTCTCTCGAGCCTTACCTGTCCCTGATCAAAAAGAATGAAAGAATTAAACCACCACGCTTCAGAACACCAAATCACCATCTTCCAGTAGAAACTGGCAGGTGGCAGGGACAGGCGCTGGCCGAGAGGAAGTGCGACTTGTGTAGAGATGATGCGATGAATTTCATGTTTATTTATATGCAGAAAGTACAATATGCAACGGAAAAGATGGCTGGAAAAATATGTGACGACAAACCCAAATATTCAAAAAATGCATAATTTATTTAATTCTAAGTGCGTAAAAAC